>JASVER010000078.1:4961752-5192264 GCA_030449065.1 Oceanodroma leucorhoa
GCCCACACCACGGCGGAGGGGGGGTGGGTGGCTGTGGTGGGGGTTGGACGCGCCCATGAGCAGCGCGGGGGGGGTGAGTGGGTAGAACGAGCGCTGCGCCGGAGGTGTGTGCGCGGGGGCAGGAGTTGGGCGAGTCCATGCCTCGCGGAGGGGGGAGCCAGCCGTACCCCGCGCTGTGTTTGCGCCCAGCTGTCGTCGGAGGTAGAAGCCTTTCCGGCCCCGCTCCGTGTGGAACCTGGAGAAGGTCAGTCTGAATCATCCGCGCCCGGGAAGGCGGAAAGCGCGGGCGGCGGCGCGGCCCTGCCGCGGCCTTCCCCCCCCCTGCAGCGAGGAGAGCGGTGGTGCGTGCTGCGCGGGGCGGGGCGAGGCGGGGCGGGGCCTAGCGCAGCGACCGCAGTGCCGCCGCCTCCCTCCTCCCGTCGCCGCATCGCCGTCGCCATGGCGCTGTGCGGCCGCTCCGCGCTCCTCCCGCCGGCCCCGCGCCCGCAGGCCCCGCGCCGCCCTGCCCCCACGGCCGCCTCCGCGCCGGCCCCGGGCCTGGCGCCGCGGCTGTCAGGGCGGCGGCAGGTGCCGGGCGGCGGAGAGGTCTGCGGGGCTGAGCAGGGCCYGGGGGCAGCGAGCCCGGGGTGTGCCCGCCTCCGTGCCTCTCGGGGTGGGAGAGGGCCCCCCTCCCCGGGCCGCCCCTGCGAGGCTGGGCGCGAATCTGCTGCTACCCCGGGAAGAAAGTTCCCGGGAGGGGAGYGCCTGTTCTCACTGCCCGTGAAGGACGGGACATGGCAGTGCCCGAAAAGCCGCGGCCTCCACGCGTCGTGGGCAGAGATCCCAGGCAGCCGGGAGGAGCCAAGCGGTAGTCAGGTTTGCTGACCTGTGTGGGGCTAGGCGAGGGAGGAGGTCAGCGGTTCAATTTCTGTCTTCGCAGATGCTCAAAAGTCGAATGGACGAAGCCCTGAGCAACCTGCTATAGCTGACCATGCTTTGAGCAGTGGGCGTGGGCGAGGTGACCTCCCCAGGTTTCTTCCCAACCTCAAAAAATACAGCTCCTGTGATTCTGCGAATCGGATCAGGGAGGGYCACCCAGCACGGCGGGCTTGAACATCCTAAACTCACATGCTTCCTGGATGCTGCATCTTGTAGACAGAGGGGTGTTGTGCTCTTCACATAATTTGGTACTGCCTCTAAAAGTCTCTGCATCCAGAGAGAGAAGTCCAGTTAAGTCTTACGGGGACAGGACTGGTATATGTAATTTTGAGCTTAGGATCCGTCACAAGAGCGCTACTTTTTATTGGATCATTTGTTTGCTTTGTAATAAATTAATAGCAGATAAAATGCAAACATTTGAGTATCAAAAAATGAAAATGGTATCAGTAACCTATTAAAAAACAGCAGAGATGATACATTTACACAGTAGTTCTAGCAAAGCATTAAGTTAGAAATAATTACATTTCTTTGTATTGTGTGCAACCAGAAGTTCACGTTTGAAGCCTTTATTTGTCAAAGAGGGCACATAAATACAGACAGGGAAAAGGCATAAAATACGCTTGAGTTTTGTTGCTTTGCTGCAGCAGTACAGTGCTTAGTTTATAGTTAAAGAATACATTGACATCCAAACAAGTCTCTTGTTAATATATTAAAATCTAAAGGAAAACAGATTAAATAACCATAGAGTTGGATTTTGAATAATCTTGTTTGCTTTTAACAAACTGTTGTAGCACTGGACACAGATGTGATAAATTTACGTTTTTTTCATGTCTATTTCTTTCAGATTTTAGTAGCATGATATTACCTGGAGAATTTAGGCTAGAAATTTTGGCAGTAGAAAAAAATATTGATTAGTCTAAAAAGAGTCAGTCCAGAATTGCCTGATTTATTTAAATTGAACTAAAAATAGATTCAAACATTTTTTTCCTCTAAATGTTACTGAAGATTTTTTTACTTTTATGATGCTAGTTTGTTTCTGTGATTAAGTGAGCTTTCCATTTTGTGCTTATGGGGAGGCTGACTCTCGAAAAATCCACAAAAAATCTAGTGGATTTGCGACTAAGTGCTGATTTTGATGAGTTTAAAATTTTCTGCATAAAAGGGGTAGGTCACACCTGTCAAATGCAGTTGTAGCAAGCACTTTTTTCCCCAGCTACATATAATTAAAACTTGTTCTGTAGTTGCTTTAGGAGAGTACACTGTAGAAATTACCTGTTCTAGGAGCTTTGAACAACTTCGGAATTTTCGAATATTAAAAAATTTTTTCTTAGCATAGATTAAAATCTGACTTTACAAACCATAAAAATGAATGATAATAGACCTTTACAAACCGGCTGTTATGCAATAACACATTTTATGAAACTTTGTGTATCGTGTATTTGCATAATCACTAAAATAGTGTTAGTACTAGTAATTGTAAGTGCATTTATTCTTAGACCATGTATATTTGAAGAGGGCCAGTGTAGTTAAGTTGTTGATATCGGGGAGCTGGGTATAAACCACAGTTCAAGTAACCACTTTACTGTGAAAATTAATTCTCCGTTTTTTGGATAAACTGACTTGTCCGATGCGAATGTTTGTGGCAATAAATGTCCAGAAACTCGGACTTAAATTCTAAAATGGGCAGTAACGTAAGGGGGCAGTTTACTGTGTGGCTGTGGGAGAAGTAGTGTCCTCACTGGAGGAGGAGGGTGRCTACTCTGAGTGCAAGGTATGAGGAGCTGCTGACATGCTGCTGCTTTGCACCAGGTAAAGTTTGATACGCCTGAGGAGGAAGCAGTTGTGACTAAAGGCCACATCTAAACTACTCAAAACCATGCTTCTAAATACCAGCTACTTTAAAGTTGCCAGGCCTCCCCACACCGTTGTGATGTTTGGGTTGGTTTTTTTTTTATAATGGAGGAGTCTGCCAGGAGGACTCCTCAGCTGTAGTTGAGTGCAGAAGCTGCTGATGCACTGAGGATGCACAAGCTCTGCTTAGTTTAGGAACTTTTCACAAGTAGGTGATGAGTGCGTGTGAACTCGTAAGGCTAGGAAATGGCAGCTATTGACCAAGGAAGTGAGGGGAGGCTATTAAGAAGGTTTAAGAAAAGGAGGTAAATATAGCAGTAACATGGAGACAGTTTTTGAATGTTCTAGTACTGCGTGACTTTGTGTATATCTTTATTCCCATCCTATCTGTCCATTACCTTTACTTACCGTGTAGCTTTTTTCCTTGCTGTGCTTAAAAGCTGATGCCATTCGCGTTCATCATCTGTTTATGTGCACACCTGATTCCTGTCAGATTACAGGCTTGCTTCACTGGGACTGTTGGAGTCAATGAAAAATGAGTGAGGTCTTATCTTAGAAACACCTTGAGACTATTAGACTGGAATTACTGTATTAAAAGACAGGACAAGTTGAGGTCCATTATGTGAGGGTAGGCATCTGGCATTTTTAATGCATATTAAAATTATGCAGAGTCTTGGCTTTCATTTTCAATATAAAAAGTATCTAGCACATCAGGCTGTAGGGAGAACTTTCCAAGTATGACCTGAGCGCAGGTGATGTCTTGCTTGAGGCTGATGTGCCTGAAGTCCAAATGTCAACCTTAGCTGTTTAATTACAAACCATTTTTGTCTGGGGCTTTGAATGGGGGTTGGGATTGGTTCCGAAACCCATGGGATTCGTAATTGAGTAATACATCTGTATTACTTCTTCTGAGAAGAAAGGACGCTTACAAAAGAACAGATAGGAAAACAGACTTCAGAAGGAGAACAAACAAACGGCATAAAAGCAATATTTTTGGAAAGTAATTTGTTGGTATGTTCTTGTATTGGTGAATGTGACAGTGTTATTGAATAGTAAATTAATTGGGATGAAAGATGATTTTATTTGCTTGATCCTTCAAGAATTAATCTTGATCTTTAATGTGGCACCCTGGATTGAGGGCTGGATAAATGTGATCAGCTGTTGTCTGAACTATAAACAAACTGGTCTGTACAGGGCAAGGAAACGAAAAACATGTGAAATGTAGCTTCACTTTTATTTCTCCATTAATGTTTGGCTTTTGTGAATTTTATGGGAGAATGTTTGAAAAACTCTGTATTTTTCTTCTTGCTTAAAAGTTGTTTTAAAATAAACTCAGAGCAGAGATTAATTTTTTTTTWAMMAAMYTTWAAAAAAAAAAGTCTGTTTTTTACAACATAGCATAGCTAATGAAAGGACTACTTAAAATCCGGGAAAGTGTCAGTTTTTCTTTGTGGAGTTAATTTGGAATATAACATAAACAGTGGAAGTGAAATATGTAGCTGTTCTCATCAGGGAAGGATGACGACCTAATTAAAAGTTATTGTCATTTTTAAATACATTTTTTTCTCCTTTTTACTCTAGAACTAAAATAAATGCTACTTGCATCACAAAACAGGTAACAGTAATCCAATGTTAAATGTGATTTATTTGATAACAAATGGTGGAAACTGAGAGTCTTGAATCCTGAGCGCTGTGAATAACCCATATCCTTTTAGCAATAATTATCTGACTATCTTTTGTCAGGTTTATGGCTACTAATGACTTGATGACAGAACTACAGAAAGATTCTATCAAGCTGGATGACGACAGTGAAAGAAAGGTGGTGAAGATGATTTTGAAATTACTGGAAGATAAAAATGGTGAGGTGCAAAACTTAGCTGTCAAATGGTAGGTATTCTTTTTCCATGGTGTAAAGAATTGTTTAGTGACTGAACAACATAAATCACTTTTGAAAAACTTAAAGGACCTCTACGCAAAATAATTATGAAATTGATGTCCACAAAGGAACCCTTGTACTTGTAGGCTACCTGTCTTAATTGTAGTTTCTTACAGAACTATCTTTTGTTGACATTGAGGATTAACATTTGGGGTTTCAGGTGACAAATAGCGCATGCAGTCCTTGCTGAAAGTATATGAATGACGTGCTTGTTCTTTGGTGGTAATTCATCAATGCTAAATAGATTTTAAAAGATTA
The DNA here is from genome assembly GCA_030449065.1 of Oceanodroma leucorhoa. Classification (NCBI taxonomy): domain Eukaryota; kingdom Metazoa; phylum Chordata; class Aves; order Procellariiformes; genus Oceanodroma; species Oceanodroma leucorhoa. The sequence goes on from JASVER010000078.1 coordinate 4,966,716, forward strand.
TAATTCATTGGTAGTTGCCCCATTGATACTTGACTGTGAGAAGGTGGATGATATGTAGGGGAAGAATTGTAGTATTGGAGCAGTTTTCAAGCAGAGATAAAAACGTAAAAAGGTAGATATATGGTCTTGGTTATCAAATACGGAACTTACCTCTTCACTAACATTCAGAATACTGTGTTAATGGTTTTACATGCTTTACAGGAACTGTAAATGTTTTATGGGGTCAGGGTGCAGTTACTTGCATTTCAGAGACTCCTGTTGCTTCAGTATCCTCTGTTCCTCACTTTATTTAACTTTACATGTGGTATGGCTTTTCCAGAGCACTCTTTGAAGAGGTGCTACGTTTATTATGACTTACCTTTTGTTCTTGGCCCTTCTGACTTTTTGTGCCCTTTAAGGAGGGCCTTTCTATTAAGAAGCTTCTAGTGTTCCTGAGAATGTTTCTTGTTTGTGAGCTCTTTTTTTTTTTTTTTTTTTAAATATTCCATCTATGCTACTTATTTTCCATGGGGCATGGATTGAAGTAAACTTGCTACGCATGAGCTTGGGACAGCTTTGAAGAGAAGTTTCACGTGACTAGCTGAGTTAGTTTGTTTCAGCTTGTTATTCTTTACTGTTTGCCCTATCAGATTAGCAAAGCAGAAAATTAAAGCCTGTGTGTACATCTGCTTATGTACTTGGAAGCAGTGCTTGCTTCAGCTTCTGAAATATTTTAAGTGGTGGTAACCAAAACCTTGCATAGAGAAACGAGTGTAGGAATAGCAAGTTTCAAGCCAAAGTTTAATATTAGCAGTRTAGTAATATAATTGTCACTACTTTTTCACTACTCTCACCAGGGTTGCAGTGTTGTTAAAATGTGTCTCCCCCCGCCCCCTTTTTAACAAACAACACAAAAATGTCATGTTTCTTTATAATTTAAGCTCTACTACAAGGAACTTTGACATTTTAGAAGTTTAAGTTCTATGGCTTTGAAACAGATTGCTTGTACTCAATCAGAAGAGTAGATTATTATGAAACTTGGCTCAGGCTTAGAATTGTCTTTGTGTGAAATAGCATTTTGTGGAAAAGTTATGTTGTAGCATACATGCGGTACTCATCTTTAGTGTACATTCTAAAGTTATCCTGAAGTTTAGATTAATGCACRTAGACACAGCTTATATATCACAATCTTTAATGGCGATGTTAGAATTTTGGGCCTAAAGTACAAGTAATGTTTATTAAAACATTAGAGAAAGATTGCAAAGGGAAGAAAATGAGAAAATACATGGCTGCCTGTGTATGTGCACATGTGCACGTGTCCTRTTCTTTTCTTATTAACCATTCTTCTATTTTTGAAGTTTACTTCGACATACTGATAAAATTCTTGGATTTAATTAAAATGACAGGATCTATTTAAAGTTTGGAGTCTTTTCAAGAATTCCAAATAATGTTGAAGAACAGTGTTAAATTTACTGTAATGGGACAAGAAACATGGAAAAGTTTTCAGGTAAATTGTGAACATTCATCTAGAATGTGTAGATTCTTGAACGTATCAAGTTKTTTTTTTTTTTTTTTTTGGCATCCCAATCACTTGCAGATATGCTTTGAGGACCAAAAAAACCCACCCTAAAAGAGTCTTCACTTTCTAAGGCAGCTTATATTCAGGATATCGTTCCATGGCGATTTTAAGTCAGTCTAATGCTCTTGCTACTCTGCTGTTCTTGCCCTCCTTGTCCCTTTTCTTGCACTGTTGCTTATCTGATTTTGTTGTAGACTGGTTTGGGGACTTAGTTTTCTTCTGGCTTAGTGCTATCCTCCTGCAATCAGATGAGCATTGGTAGAAACAGTAGTGGGGATGAAGGATGGGAGAGGTTGAACACTATCAAGCTGTAGTTTTTCTAAGGCAGTTCAAGCTGATCTAAAGTCTTCCATCTACTACAGCACTGGGTGTAAGCCYGATTCGTTGGGAAGTTAAATTCAGCCAGCATATTTTAATTGACTTTTTAATTTTTAAATATTTTGTGTCATCATTCTTTACTTGTGTATTTCTGTTACGGATTTGTTGGCACTTTCAGCTGAGGAAAGCATAAACTGTGTTTAGATCACTATTAATTTAAATGCTCTGGTGAACTTTAGAGACTATCAGCAGGAACTTTCATCAGACTGGTACTTGATGACCCATTTATGTATAGATACCCTCTCTCATAGAAAAAGGATTTAAGACAACCCTATGTACCTTTGAATCTGTATTTGAGACAGATTTTTCCTTGAGGAAGGGAGGAAAGATTGGCAGTTTGTTAGGGGAGCTTCCTCTACAGGTACATCAATGGAAACACTGTGAATGGCAAAGGTATTGATCACTCCTTGAGCAGGTAAGAATCTCTTGCAGGAGGATCACTCTTTCAAGGTTTGATTCTTGAGGTCACTGAACAGAGCAGATTTAAAACAACTCAGAGCAGCCTTAAAGTAGCATTTATTTTTAGGCAAGCATAGCAACAAGTAAGCAGTGTTCCTGGTTTTGCCTTATCTGCTGCTTGCTTTCACATTTGAGTAGGAGAGGCTCTATTAGTTAAAATGCTGATGAACTTGTTTCTTACTATCGCTTCAAAGCAAACTAGTGATTTTGTTCTTGATCCTTTCAGTTATATTACAGTGTTTTTGGATAGGATAAAACGTTGTTCTTTGGTTAGCAGAAGTCAGGTTGAGACTTCATGGATATTTGGGTACGTACCTTGCAAGATGATTGTGCAGTTCATTTCTGAATAAAAATGAAAATTAATGAGCTGCCTTAGTACTCTTGGAGTAAAAGTCAACCTGCTCTAAGCTTTGACCCTACAGAAGGGAAAGGAGTGTATTTGTCAAGCTTCTGTTATCGCAGACAGTAGATGCAAACTAGGTCAGTAACTGCAGGTTGTTCACCWTGTTTTTCTTAAGAGCATGCAAATTTTAAATGTATTCTTGCTGTCTACATTTTTTCTGGTGGAGTTGTTTTTTGCTTCATCTGATAGTCATAGGCTGTTTTACAGTCAGCCAATGCAGAAAATGCTGTTRGACATTCTTACAGCATATTCTTAGTTTAAGCCTGTTAGTGTAGTCCAGCATGGTATCCTGTGCACCTTATGGCAGTAGTAGTTACGCTGCCTGTAGCTCTATCCAAGATTATGTGCATCTGGATTAGACAAGCAGTATGGTTTGTCTAAGCATAGGTATTGTGTTGGATGGGCTGTTTGTTCTTCATTGCTAATAATGTTGGTAATGTTCTGTTGGCCCAAACTGCACATTAATTGTTTCATATGTTCAGTGTTGCAGTTTAAGGATGAACTGCTTCTCATCTATGGTTTGATATTCTGCCATTTAAACCTATACTTACAAATTTTTATTGTTTCACACTGTGAAATGTTTCCTGAAACCTGTAAAAATGCAAACAAACGTGCATATGTATATATATATGGGAAAAAAAAGCAGGATTAAAGTAAGTACTTTCAGTGATTCCTCCTGTGTGATACTGTAGTTTCGCTGCGTTTATCAGTGTGACTTCTCTGGGCAGTAGTTCAATATAGGGAACCCTGCCTGATGCTGTGAGCGTGAGTCATTAGCGTGAACAGGGTGATGCACGTACTGGCTGTTGTGTGGCTGATCCGGTTCAGCCGCTTTAAAGCGTTTTGGATGCTGTGGTAATACACTTCTGCACATCACGCTATATGGGTGATTTAAATAATTTTTTTTTTTTTCCATTTGTGAATTTTAGCTCTTCCCTCTAAGTAAATGTGCTTATTTGATAGCCRTTAAAATATGTCAGTTTGAGACTATAATTGATTATGAGTTGGTGTCCCTCTTCCTAATAAGGAGCTACACTATGAACACCTTTATTGTCAAATGTATGTAACTTAAAGGAGACTGTGTTATAGTTGCTGTTTATTACCACAGGCAGCTGAATGAGCTTTTGACTTGTAAGTGAAACTGGACACAAATAATTGGCTAGTGAAAGGGAGAAGATCAAAGAGCACTTAAAACGATATCTGAAACTGCCTTCTAATGTGTAAAATACATGCTTAAGTGCAAAACCTTTGTGTGCAGAACTGATTTTATAAAAGAAGGTTATAGTTTATTTTCAACTTCTGATAAGCTTAGTTTGTAGTCTGGGACTAATAATGAGGTCTGTAAGTGATATCTACTGATTTTAAAGGCCAGAAAATCTTGAAGCAGTCTTTTTTAAAATTTACTTCATAATTGGTATGTCAGCTTTATTGAACTAATAGGCTGRATAAATAGGACTGAAGATGCTAATTCAGGTAAAACCTGGTTTCACACTTTCTAGAAACTGTAATTTCAAGTGTTTGTGTGAATGACTTTGTTATTCCAGTGGTTTGGTCATCTTTAAAACGTCAGCAAAAAAGTGTTTCCTATACTTAATTGAGATGGATCTAATTGACCAACCTTTGCTGTGATTATTTTAATTACTCATAGGTTACACTTGAAAAATAAATGTATTCAAATCAGAAGGATTTAGTAGTCGTTCAATAGTTCAGGTTTAAAAAAAATTCTTACCATCATTTCAAATGTTTTCACTTATGGAACAACTGTTTTTTGGTGGAGATCTGCTTCTGGTCTGTCAAAGTCCATGTATAAAAGGATTGTGTCAGCTGCAGATCTCTAGGATATGGAAGATGTATTTTCGTAGACTGCACAAGTCATTGCAAACTGCAAAAAGCAGAAGACGTGACCTTTCTAGCAGTGAAAGGAGAGGTGACATTGCCACCTGGAATCTCACCAGCCAGATAGCAAACTCGCTTTCTACTGATCAAAAGCAAACTTTCAGGATTGCTAGTCTGAAGGCTTGCCGTATTTTTGAAAGGGTATTCTTACTCAGTTTTGTATGAATATGCTTCCATAATTGTACATATGCTTGTTCCTGCTTCCTAGTACTTCTGTTTACAGTTCTTCTGTTGGAGCATGCAGCGTTATAGGTGTGAAATGGTTTCTACAGATTCTGCACTTGCACCTTTGTATACTGTAGTCTGTTGACTGAAACACACGGGGAATTTCTCTGGACTACTGTGGACAGTCATCATACCTTGGAATTGTGATTGTTTCTGTTCTAGGTGATTTGTGCTTGTGTCGCCTGCAAAACAATTTACTATGCACTGAGGGTAGATGAGTGCAACAGCGCTGTGAGTAGCCACTGACTGACAGTGGTGTGTGTTTGAAGAGAAACTAGTGATGTGTCGATGAAACACCATGAAGGGAAAGCTTGGCTGAAGAGTGAAATCAAGTTGTGGAGAAAGCTGTGAGCTTTTTGAGCAACTGGAGAAAATGTTTCAATTTGTAGAAATGCAGTCAGGGATGGCTTGATGTATTTGAGTCTGGGAGATGATTCTTGATAATAATCTGTGTGTTGGCAAATGCTTGTGTATTTATCAGGAATTTATCTGTTGGAGGAAAAAGGTCTTTACCAGTATCAGTGTCCAGAAATTATTTTAATAAGATCACAGTATTAATTTAGCATGATTGAAGTAGTAAAATGACCAGATTAGATTTTGGATATGGTCCTCTAAACCCCTACTTTCAGGAGTTTAGTAGCTGTGGAGATGGTTTGATGGCATCTGAAGATTCCAGTACAGTGCCCTTTTCCTAAATTAAAAGGCAGTGCCAGGTTAGGGCCTGAGGTTTGACTGCTTTTAACAAAGTGTGCTCTGTCAGAGCTGTTCATTTCTGCAGCAGTAGGTGTACCTGCTGAAGCAAGTGAGAAACCATTCCATTATGTCTTTGTTTCTGTGTACTTAAAGGGCTTCTTTTTATGCCTTTCATCAGATACCAGTCAGTATCTCAATTAACAGTTCTCTGAGATTATCTGTATGCTGTATCTTCTAGAAGTGTTGCACCGAAGTTGTTTTTGTGTATTTATTTTTAAGATATCTGCAAAATGAGTAAATTGCAATCTTCCTGAATTTGTGGCATTGGGCTGATGATAATGCATCAATTTCATGTCTGTGGCCTAATTTGGCTAATGTAAATTAGTTCCAAGTTTTGTGCATTAACAAAACTGAGTTAGTTGTATGTGATATTTCAGTGTGATATTTAYCAAAATATATTTTGGTAAATATATTTTGCCTTTGCAGCTTTTTTTTTTTTTTTTTAATTCCCAAATTGCCAGTATTTTCAGCAGGTTTTACCACATGAGTTGGGTGATGGTGGGTAAGGAGAGAAGGAAATCAAGCAGTTTACAGTTTGTGAAGGAAGGCATGGAAAGCAGTAGGTGTGATTGTCTTCGGAATTGCGTATTCCTGGGTGTTAATCTAAGTGCTGTGCCTCGAGTGCAAACACTGTTCTGAGTTCATGGGGGTAAGGCATTATGAGCATGGCCATTGAAAGAGAAGCTCTTCAGTTTGCCTAACATGGTGACAGACCACTAATGCCAAAACTTTGAACCTTACTCTGGTTACTATCGTATTGTAAGTCACGCTTAGCGCTTGAATGCAAGGGCTTGCTTTATATAATAGATAGATCTCCCTTGTCCATGTCCTTCTTGTGTCTGCACTTCTTGCTTGCTGCCTTCTGCTTCTGTTGGGCATTTTTTATGATAATTAGCTCTTGCCGCTGTGAATTCTTGGACCTGGAAAAGAAGGGTAGCAGCGGTGGGGTACATACAACAGGTTTGGGGATGGAAGATGTATTTTGGTTTTGTCCTACTGTATAGAGCCACGTCTGCTAGCTATCCAAGAGGGAAGGCTCTTTGAGTCCAGCTGGAATTACTGGCTTGTAGTCTTCTGAATCAGAGCCTGGTCCTCCAGTCTAGCTCCCTCCAACAGCTGTGTATAACAGATTAGTTTGAGCTGTTGGAACACTGTTTTATCCTTTTTTTTTTTTTTCAGGAGTGGAGAAAATGGGTGACCAGATCAGGTGGAATAATGATATTTGAGGGTCTACAGTTGTCCTGTGGTGTGAGCTATATGGTGGAGAGGGATGGTTTTGGAATRACTGAGGGGACTTCTAAGGCAGGAAGTGTGAAAGGTGTGGGGAACTCCGAGTGTGTTTGGGAGCCTTTGTAGCAGGAGGAATGAAAAACTTGATGCTCTGAGACTGAAGAGAAGACTGAGTTTCAGAGGAACTTGGAACATGTGGGTTTGGATTTACCCTGTAGGTGCTTCTAAACTGTGTTTGACCAGACTGTTCCTCTTTTTTTCCCCGTACCCACTCAAAAGGACAATTGCTCTGACCAGAAGTGGGGATTCCTAAAGTGACCTGTTCAAAATGAACAAATTCATTGTCAAGTTTGACTATACATTCAGAAGTTAATTCAATATGGTCCAAGGTGCCAACTCACATTAAAAAATGGTGAGATAATACAAAGCATGTATAGGTCAACAAGTAAAATAAATACAAGATAACATTTCCTTGTTAACAGCACTTTGGAATTAATCCTCAGATCTCCACTGCTAAAGCAATGCAGGAATTTGTCTTTTTTCCAGAGCAGTACCAGCAAGGTAGTAAATATGTGGGGTTGTCTTGCTGTCCTTGGCAAATACAGTACAAATACAGCTCCTAAACTAACTTCAGTGCCTTTGTGCTGAATGCCATAGCCTCAAGCCTTTCCTTCTGAATAGTGATCTGTAACCTGTGTGTTCCCTCACAGCTGCCTGGCTGACAGTTTTATTAGCTAGTAGTGAACCCAGGGTCCAGCTGTGTTCTTGGAGAGTTAGACTCCAGAGCCATTTCCAGTAAAACAAGAAAAACAGTTTCGCTTGTCATCTTGTACATTGTGTGCTTGTCTCTCAATACATATAAATTAAGAAAGGAACTCTCCTTTAGACTGTAAAGACTGAAGAGTGATTCTTCTGTCTTAAAGCACTTGTGGGTTTCTGTAGTACAATGATGTGGGAATTAGATGACTTAAGTACTAAGCATAAAGTAAGTTTTTGCCTGAGTGRCATAACTTAATTTGGATTTTGGGCTATCTACTTTCAGAATAATAGTCTTCACTGAGACCTTAGTATCTTGCTAGCTTGGACAGAATCTCTGCTTGCCAATAGATGATTTCCACCCCCCCAAAGTTTTGTGCAGTTGACTTAATGCCTGTGCTTTTTTTTTAATGTGAAACTTGCTCTTAATTCAGAATAATTTTCAAAATCTTATGAAATAAAACCAAAACATTTTTTTCCCTCATTGTAATCACTAAGGCCTGAAAGGAAGTACTTTGCATCCAGATAGTTTCTTTCCAGTAATCTGGTACAATTAGAATATGATGTATTGAATGTATTAATTTTATTAGAGCTGCATACTGATATTTGTTAATCAGGGTTTAGCTGTGTACCATGATCCGGCAACTCCATTATTACATTGTACAATCAAATGTATGAAGTTGGAAGTTCTCTTCCCACCTTTTTCCTTGTGTCTTGAGGTTCTTTCATTTTTGTAAACTGCTTTGAAAGGCTGGATTTTTGGAGGGGGAAAAAATATTTCCCCTTCTGTGTCAAACTAGCTTGTGGCTGAACTGTTTGAAAAGTTTGATAATTGCTGTTTGTTTCAAATCAATGAAAATTTAAATGCAAATTAATATATTACAACTTTCCAAATAATACTATTTTTTTTCTAAGCATGGGGAAAACAGTCCATCTTTGGACAGTGTACTCCCTTTGCACTTGACAAGGAATTAAACTAGGCAAATACTTCTAGTTGAAAGTTGTTTTATTGTTAATTATGTTAATCTAGTTTACAAATAATTTCATCATCTGCTTGTAAAACTTCTGCATGCTTCTAATGTTTCAATAAAGTCGTGACCATATGGTCCTAAATCATTGCAGTCTCAAAAGTCTGTCATACTTGTAGTGAATAGTGGCATATATTTGAAAATTTAAACTTTGCTTTCTTGATCTTAGTCTTGTTTTGGTAACAAGTTAGTTCATTCATTTTTCCTCTAGGGTTTCAGTTTGACTTCAACTCTCCAAAATTAGTGTTTACTAACCCTATAGACATCATTTTACTCTCAGTTAGCTTTGCTAGAATCAACTTCAATGAAAAGCACATGTATACAGTATTAAAGTTCAGTGTGGAAAAAAATGAAGTTTATATGGAGTCATTACATTCTAATGTAGTCCTAATATAATCAGTTTGTGATGGATTTTAAGATGTTCCTTTTTCTGCATTTGTTCATACATTGATTTCCACATATTTCAGTTTTATAGTTCTGATTTATAGAGAGGTTGTCTGTGTACATTGGGTACAAAGTTGAAGGGCAGATGAAAATTTGGACCYTCTCTTGTAAGCCACATAAGCATCCAGGATTTCTGATCCGAAATGCTTGGCTCTGTCAGTTGCAGTAGGAGACGTGGCCTCTTAACTCAGCACTTGAAACCACTTTAACGTGCTCTGTCCTCACAGCAGAAATCGAATAGAACCATTGCATGGGCTCACTTTGACTTCTGTACTGCAAGTTAGGCCCTGACTTTCACAAAAAGAGCAAGAAAACTTACACTTTTGAAAAACGCTTCCTAAAAAATAACAACTTTGCGCATGTCTTTCCGCTCCTTGAAATCTTAACCATATTGTTTTGATATAAAGGGCTCACTTAAAATCCTCACCCTTTACTGCTTATCAAAGTTCACACTGAGAACACACATGTAAAATCTCTTGAAAATCTTCTGCGCTTTCTCACTGTGGCTGCAGTTGAATTTGATGGTGATGTGTATAATTTGAAGTGTRTTTCATAGGAGGAAAAATGTTGAGGTGCTGTTGAGAATCAGGCTGTAGGATTTCCTTGGTGGGACACCTGGAGAAGCTGCAAAACAACTAGGGGATGGTCTGTGCGCAAGACTAAGTCAGAACGCTATTCGTTATCCCTTTGATTCAGATGGAAGAGAAAATAAATAGTAGTTTTCTGGAAGTACATCTGTGTTTCTGTTAATTCTGCTGGTGGGCTACACTTCCAGTTCACGAGTCCCACGTTTTCCGTAGATGGTCCTTGCTACTGTTGTCTCCATTCTTGCCTCAAGCCATTGCTTTTTCTCCTATGTGACTGTTGCACACAGCTCCTTGTCCCCCTGCCCTTGCTTCTGTCAGGGTCAGCGCAGAACCTAAGCTTGGTAGACCTTTAGCTTCGTGTCACATCTTGCCTCTAGTGTTGATGTCTCATTAGTAAGCGTGCTTTCTTGATTGGGTAGTAATATTGTGGATGTCACCACAGAGAATTAAAGAGAGACTAGCTGGCAAGATCAACATACAGAGAACAGAAGCTTACAAAGCAAGGGAGCTATGTCTTTGAGAGTAGTTACTGTATGCATAAGGTTAACTGTACTGTTTTTTGATGGAACATGGCAGAAATGCCTATAGCACAGCTTGTAACACTCTTTTTTTCAGGATTTGATGTGTTTGTTTTTAATGTAGTATGTTTGAGGGATTTGGATTAGATTAAAATATTYGGTAATTTAAAGTTTTTTCAAAATAACTTTCCCATTTCTGAAATGCTTTGTCTGAAGGCAGGTGTTTTAAAAATAGTGAGAAACTAGATAAGCAAATTTGGAGTGAGAAGTGGGAGGGGTGGTAGGTGAAAGAGTAAGTTCTTGGAGTTGTTATGGAGGTTTTTCACAGGTGAATGGAAGGAAATGGAGACAATATAAGGCTCTGTTTCTGCATAACTTCCCTTCTGGAACAGAACATTAACAATGGAGAGATGCTGGAAGTTGGTGATAGGGCTAGGAAGACCCTGAAGGATGCTATATGTCTTAGCAGTGAACTAGACTACTAGGGCATCTGCAATTTTTAGTATTTTGAACAAATGGGAGCATTTGACAAAGGAATACAAGATTGTTAAGATCCTTAAAACAGTTGGAATGACTAAAAACTCACAATTCAGAGGAAAGAGAGGAAATGTTACTATGTGCTGTGTGTATAGTGGTGCTTGGAATCTGCGTGAAGGAGGGCACACCATGTCATTGTTTCTTATTTTACCATTTACATTCTATTTAGGAAGGTACTGTAAGGTATAGAATGAGTCTGAGTGCATATCAGATTGAACCCAAGCGTTGTGTAGACTAAAGATGCAGTAATTAATAAGGTTGCTTACCTGTCTGTGAACTAAGCGAACACTGATGGTCAAGCACATAAACTGATGGCTCTGGCTAGGTAGCTTTTATGATAAATCTTGGCATTAAGTCAGAAGTAAGAGCGACACTGGTTTTGAGACTGAAGCAGAATAGACATGCAAAAACTTTCCACCACTAGATAAAAACCATATACTAGACCAGTATTTTGTTACTAGATTTATGGAGACAGGTTATCAACCCAACCAGTTGAAGGTTTTCAAATTTTAAAATTCTGCTTTATATTGCCAGCAAAAACAACCTTAAGTTTGTGACTTGAATGCAAAATACTGAAATAAAATGAGGGGTTTTATTTAAGGTTGCAAATCTAATACTTTTCTTCTGTTTATACAGCCTTGGCCCTTTGGTGAGTAAAGTGAAGGAGTATCAAGTGGAGACCATTGTAGATACCCTCTGTACAAACATGCTTTCAGATAAAGAACAGTTACGTGACATTTCAAGCATTGGCCTTAAAACTGTGATTGGAGAACTCCCCCCAGCTTCCAGTGGTAAGGCATTTTGTACTCAAGACCGTGTAGTTTTATCGTTTCATTACTCATTACAAAAATGCAAAAGCTGGGTCCTTTAGTGGAGAGGATTTAGTTTATTTAACATTGGAACTAATTTCTGTCAGAGGAAAAATGTATGGCACAAATACCCTTTTAGTTTCTTCTTCTCTGACTGTATTTCCAGATTTTACTAGTTTAAAAACTTTTTTTACTGAAGAATTACATTAATGTGAAAAACAAGCTTACAGTAWATGAACTTCGGTATAACAAATTGAGTGTAAAAGCTTCTATTTTAATAATTGCGTGGTGGAACATTTCTAGGCTGTAGTAATAGCTAAATCTCATCTTGCTTTTTGATTGATAGTATACTTTAAAATTGATTGTAACTTGGGTATTTTTCTTTAATGATCTGATTTCTTGTCTGGGTTTCTGGTAGGTGTTTTGGAAAGTACCTTGTGTTTCTAACAATTGCCTGTTAAATTACTGAAATGCTTACCTGCAGATTTAAATGAAGGCAGTCTTTCCTCCAAAAGAGATAGTAATGATGAACAGCTCATCAGTTAATGGCATTACTTTTTTATTCAAGTGCTTTTCAGTTATCGTAGTGCAGGATATAAATGAGAATAGAGAATTGATTAAAAAGACTTTGGAAATGCAGTTTTTAGAGACTGAGGTTTCTTAAATTAAAAAAAAAAGCTCTTATTTTAACATCCTTTATTGAAAGTCCACATGTAAGCCTTGCTTTTATCAAGCAGTAGTGAGATGCGTAAACTTCAAATAAATAACTAATTTTAAGTAAATCAGTTTAAGCTTTTATTCTTTTGTTTGCCTACACAAAACAAAAGGAGATTTTGGGGTGGAGGTGAAGCTCAAACAAAAATGTAGCAAAATCTTTCAATATAATTAGTATTCCTAATACAAAAGGAACCTAGGTGTTATTTCTTGCTCTCAACTCAAACACAGATTGTTCTTTTTTCTTAGGCTCTGTGGTAACACATTTGACTGTGCAATTGTTATGTTTAGTTTTAGTCGTATAGTTAAGAATAAGCCATAAATATATATAAACTAGATTTAATATGGGTTGGAATGGTATGAATTTCACACTGAACTTCCCGAAGTGTGAGTAAAAAAAAATTCATGCAAATGAGGATGAGTGCCAGCCACTGGGTAGCTGTTACCATGACATGAGTTTCTTCTCATCTCATAATTACTCTGAACAACATTAGACAGTTGGGGAAAGGGGGAACTATGGAGTTGTGGTAAAGACATTATTACTTGACTTTTAAAATACTTTGGGTATACATTTTTTCCCCTTTCTCAAATGTTTCAGCAGTATTTCAGATACTTATTATTTAAGTAGCTTCTTGCACAAAATAATTTTATTTTGCTTTTTTGTTATACAGCTGTCCTTCAGAGGGGGCTGTATCTACTTCTGTGCTTCCTCTTATCTTTTAGTTTATTCCTTTATTTTTACCTTTCATTTATTGCTCTAGACTTGTCTTGGTGTCCTGGTCCAGCTGAAACCAGGACACTTGGCCTTCACTTTCCATTGCTTGCCCTGCCAAAAGCAGTGTCCTTTCTGTTGTATATACTTTATGGGACAATTAAGAAGCCCTCCTTCTCAGTATGTTTCTACATAGATAGTCTTTCAGCTCTCATGCAGAGCATACATTACATTAGCAAACAAACTGGCTGTTCAAGCTTGTTTTGTTGGGTGGGAAAAGCTTCTTTATGTTGAGATCACGTTGCTTTCCATAGTCACAAACATGATCTCTGGTGTTAAAAACTGTATTTTTTTTTWATTATGAAAATGCTGAGGTTTTGTTGTACTTTCAGGTTCTGCATTAGCAGCTAATGTTTGCAAAAAGATCACAGGGCGTCTCACTAGTGCTATAGCCAAGCAGGAAGATGTGTCTGTTCAACTGGAGGCACTGGATATCATGGCTGATATGCTGAGCAGGTAAACATCCCTCTTCCAAAACACTGGTGAATGCTGATAAATACTCCTTAAAGCCTGAACTTTAATTTTCCAAATGTTAAATTTAAATTACTTTAAGTTATGTGAAATAATATGGTAAGGTATTAAGTGTAGGTGAAACTTCATTTAGAACAAAAAAGTGAATGTATTGAAGATAAATTGATTGATAGATCGACTACTTTATTATTTAATCTTCTGAGAACTATAGTTTTAAGCTTATTTTAATGTTTATTGCTTTGAGGGTATATCTTAAACTCATTTCTTCTTTTAAAAGTTCCAAAAGTTTAAATTTAAAGACTTAATTGGAATCTTTGTGATGTTTTGGGAATGTTTAAAGGAATTATTGTACAGTATATGAACAAAGTTATCTAGATTCAATTGGTTTGAGTTTGTGTTTTGTCTGTTTTAAGGCAAGGAGGACTGCTTGTTAACTTCCATCCTTCAATTCTGACCTGTCTGCTCCCCCAGCTGACTAGCCCCAGACTTGCTGTGAGGAAAAGAACCATCATTGCTCTTGGTCACCTGGTTATGAGTTGTGGCAATATGGTTTTTGTTGACCTCATTGAACATCTGTTGACAGAGCTGTCTAAAAATGATTCCATGTCAACAACTAGGACCTATATACAGTGTATTGCTGCTATCAGTAGGCAAGCAGGTCATAGAATAGGTAAGAAAAATATATAAATTATCTGTAACTTTAAAAGTTTTTAGATGAGCGTAATGACTTTGCTAATTTTTTTCTCTTACCAGGTGAATATCTTGAGAAAATAATCCCTTTGGTTGTAAAGTTTTGTAATGTAGATGATGATGAACTACGAGAGTATTGCATTCAAGCCTTTGAATCCTTTGTTAGGAGGTAAGTTATTCTTGGGTACCTATTTCAGGCTTTCTTAAGATCTGGATGCCAGGGGCCCATCAAAGCCACTCTATCACTCCCCTCCTCAGCTAGACAGGGAGAGAAAATATAATAAAAGACTTGTGGGTCGGGATAAGGAGAGATCATTCACTAATTACCATTATGGGCAAAACAGGCTGGACTTGGGGAAATTAGTTTAATATTATTAATAATTGAAATAAAATAAATAATAATAATAATATCCAAAGCAAGTGATGCATGATGCAATTGCTCACCACCCACTGATGCCCAGCCAGTCCCGGAGCAGCGGGCCCCTGGCCAGCTTTCCCCTAGTTTATATACTGAGCATGACATCATATGGTGTGGAATATCCCATTGCCAGTTTGGGTCAGCTGTCCTGGCTGTGCCCCCTCCCAGCTGCTTGTGCATCTCCAGCCTTCTCAGTCAGTAGGGCATGAGAAGCTGAAAAGTCCTTGACTTAGTGTAAGCGCTACTTAGCAACAACTAAAACATCAGTGTGTTATCAACATTATTCTCATACTAAATCCAAAACCCAGCACTATACCGGCTACTAGGAAGAAAATTCGCTTTATCCCAGCTGAAACCAAGACAGTTATGTCTGTACTTCAGAAACTTTTTACTGTGCTGTTGCTACTTATGCAAACAGAAGGGGGGAAGTATTCTAATAATACTCGTTTTCCAGTAGTGGTGACAAAAAATTGATATCCAAAGGCATATGTTGGTCCTCCAGAACCTTCCAGTCTAGCAGATCCAGTTACATAGTAGCATTGCCCTTTCTGACCTTCCTTTCTGAATTTCTGTAATTCAGATGGATGCATTGATGGTACTTGGTTTGGCTCATGTCTCCAAAGTACAGTATGTGGCATGAAGTCTTTTAGAAATATTTTAATTCTTCAAAGTAATTTGCATTGATTGTATTTTTGTGTTACACAGATGTCCTAAAGAAGTTTATCCTCATGTATCTACTATTATAAACATTTGTCTTAAATATCTTACCTATGACCCTAATTACAATTATGATGATGAAGATGAAGATGAAAATGCTATGGATGCTGATGGTGGTGATGATGATGATCAAGGTATATTCTCTTTTTGGTTTGGGGGAGAGGAAAAGCTTGTGAACCTGCACTCATCCAAGAACATTGATATGGGTGGTATCGCTACTAAGTACCAGCATTTGAATGACTTGTATACTTTTGTATTCAATTTTTTTACTGTTTTTAAACATAATTTATGAACTCACTTCTTGAAGTAAAAGTAGAGGATGTTGTTGCTGGAGGTAAATAATTCCAAGCGTGAACGTAAAGTACTAGACAAATATTTTGAAATTCTTGAAAGGTGGAAAAAGGCAGAAGCATATAGGATGATATAACTAAAGTGAAAAGAACAACAGTTAATGAATTGAAAATACATATTCAGCATGGGAAAGGCTTCTCACTACTTTCCACTATAATATATTGTTATCTAATGCATAAAATAAAAATAGATTAAAAATTGAAAAATACTCAGTATTTTTCTGTGGGATAAAAAATGTTTTAGACTGAAAGGCATAACATATTGTTAATATGGTGGCAATATCTTGCCATATGTAAGCTTTATGAAAACTTGGAGGCACAAGTAATCTGAATCCAGAGCATAACATTCTCATTACTTTAAGAATGAATGAGCTGCATAGTTGCTTTAGTGCTTAAAAAGTCAATTTGTATTGCTTATTGTATATTTTTGTTGTCATTTTTTGGGGGCAGAGTATGGTTTGATTTATTCCTAGAAGGAAACGAACAGAATAATTTGTTGAATCTTGATCAGCTAGTAATTGTTGTTGCATTGTTGCTTATGTCATGAATAAAGAGGAATATGGTTTAAATAAGTAGTCAGTCTGTAAATGTGATGGGAACTGCGTTGTCCTGTTTGCAGTTTAAATTAATACATGTGTAAGACTAGCGTGAAAAAATTGGCAGAGAAAATAATTAGCCTTACGGTTTAGGCAGTTTAGAAGGCTTTTCATGTATGTTTTTTAACATACTTCTGAACCTATTTCTTTGGTGTGCCTTCAAGTGTGTTCTTATTGTTTGAAATAAAACTTGATGCTTTGATTGTCTAGACTTGAACATATGCATAACTTATTTTTTCAAGGGAGCGATGATGAATACAGTGATGATGATGACATGAGCTGGAAAGTGAGACGTGCAGCTGCTAAATGTCTGGATGCTGTGGTTAGCACACGACATGAAATGCTTCCAGAATTCTACAAAACTGTATCTCCTGCTTTAATAGCCAGATTCAAAGAACGTGAAGAGAATGTTAAAGCAGATGTTTTTCATGCATATCTTTCTCTTTTAAAACAAACTCGACCTGTGCAAAGTTGGCTTTGCGATCCTGATGCAATGGAACAAGGAGAGACACCTTTGACAATGCTTCAGAGTCAGGTTATTTGTCAAGATTTTTATTATCTTTGAGAAGACATACTGAAGTTGTGTCCTGTTCGTAAGGATAGGTCTTGAAATATGCCATATCATACTTTCTTCATACACAGATTTGCAGTTTATTACTGTAGTACTAACATAGAGAGCAAGCCAGGTAAACTGGCCCRGAAGAGTGCAGCAGTCTTGGAAACTGAAATTACCAACTCACGTAAATGTGCTTATCTGACTTCAGTTGTTTACCATCACCTGTAAAATTTGCATGTCCTAGGAGTTTAGCCAAATTACCAAAGCAAAATAGTTATTTTGTGCACTCTGTAATGCAGACATAAGCTCCAATGATCAAGACAAAACTTGATTTGCTACAACATATTTCATTTGCAGTATAAAAAGGATAGTACTGGAAAACTTTTTCTGAGTAAATTATTTGGGTGACTTTTCAATTGTTGCTCTCTACAGTTTTATTAATGCAAGTCTAGTTTTGCTTTGTTTCATCTCACCTTTTAAAGTTAAATTACTGKTTTTTTTGATAGCAATTCTTTTGAATCTTCATTTCCCAGTGTTTACAACTTCTCTAACTCTGCAGAGAAATCAGAAATAGAGGTGTAGGACACGTATCTATCTTTATATCCCCCCAGTGATCAAAGATGAAAGAAATGTGAGCTATTGAATCAATTAACAGATGTGCAATGATTACAGGTCCCCAACATAGTTAAAGCCTTGCACAAACAGATGAAGGAGAAAAGTGTGAAGACTCGTCAGTGTTGCTTTAACATGCTGACTGAGCTAGTAAATGTATTGCCTGGAGCCCTAACACAACATGTTCCTGTACTTGTACCAGGTATGAGAAACATATTAACTTAAAGATTTGTTAGTAAATTGGATGTGAAGTTTCAAAATTTTTAAGTCTTAACTGTGCTTTTTGCGAATGCTTTGAAGTGTTGCTTCTATTTAAAGAAATTGGCGAAATAATAATAAGCTAATGTGTGGATCCATGTAAATGTTTTAGTGACATGTTTCCATTAATCTTGAAAACAAGGGTTGGCAGCAAGATTGAGATTTTTTTTTTCCTCTATTTAAAAAAAAAAAAAAGTCAATTTGCTTCTTAATTGCAAGATCAAATTGCCTTCTTTCTCATCTCAACAGAGTGAAATATAGTCCATATTTTAGCTTTTGGGACCTAAAATGTTGAATTTTGAAATAACAAGGAAAAGTAAGTTTGGAAAAGTTAAAGGTTCAGAATCCCGTTACAATTAAGAATATACATCAAATGGCCCGTGTCCTCTGTGTAGAGGAAGCTTGAAAACTGATTGATTGGATAAAATGGTGAAAGGGTCTTGGAAGCATTCAAGGAAGGCTGGGAGCAGGAAAACATAAGTTGAGTATAGCTGCCTTCCTTCAGAAATTTTGAAGTGTTCTAACAGAATATTAATACCTAACCTAAAAATAATGTTTTTCTTCCAGGAATAATTTTTTCACTGAATGACAAATCAAGTTCTTCTAATCTGAAGATAGATGCTTTGTCCTGTTTGTATGTGATCCTCTGCAATCATTCTCCCCAAGTCTTTCATCCTCATGTTCAAGCATTGGTACCTCCAGTTGTAGCTTGTGTTGGAGACCCATTTTACAAGATAACATCAGAGGCACTCCTGGTTACCCAACAACTTGTGAAAGTCATTCGTCCTTTAGACCAGCCTTCTTCCTTCGATGCTACTCCTTACATCAAAGATTTGTTTACTTGTACAATCAAGAGATTAAAGGCTGCTGACATTGATCAGGAGGTGAAAGAAAGGGCAATATCTTGCATGGGTCAAATCATTTGTAGCCTTGGTGACAGCCTAGGCGCAGACCTGCCTAGCACACTTCAGATCTTCCTAGAGAGACTGAAGAATGAGATCACTCGGTTAACTACAGTGAAGGCCATGACATTGATTGCTGGGTCTCCTTTGAAGATAGATTTAAGACCAATCCTTGGGGAAGGAGTTCCTATTCTTGCTTCTTTTTTGAGAAAGAACCAGCGAGCTTTGAAACTGGGCACTCTTTCTGCTCTAGATATTTTAATTAAGAATTACAGTGACAGTTTGACAGCTGCCATGATTGATGCTGTCCTGGATGAGCTTCCACCTCTGATTAGTGAAAGTGATATGCATGTATCACAGATGGCCATCAGTTTTCTGACAACGCTGGCTAAAGTATATCCTTCCTCCCTGTCAAAGATTAGCGGGTCCATTCTCAATGAACTTATTGGGCTGGTGAGATCGCCTCTACTTCAGGGTGGAGCACTTAGTGCCATGCTAGAATTTTTCCAAGCTTTGGTTGTGACTRGTACAAATAACTTAGGCTATATGGATTTACTGCGCATGTTAACGGGTCCAGTGTACTCACAGAGCACAGCACTTACTCATAAGCAGTCTTACTATTCCATTGCCAAATGTGTTGCTGCCCTTACTCGAGCCTGCCCTAAAGAAGGACCAGCTGTTGTAGGTCAGTTCATTCAAGATGTCAAGAACTCAAGGTCCACGGATTCCATTCGTCTTTTGGCTTTGCTTTCTCTTGGGGAAGTTGGGCATCACATTGACTTAAGTGGACAAATTGAGCTGAAGTCTGTAATACTAGAAGCATTCTCTTCTCCCAGTGAAGAAGTCAAATCGGCAGCATCTTACGCATTAGGCAGTATTAGTGTTGGCAATCTTCCTGAGTATCTGCCATTTGTCTTACAAGAAATAACGAGTCAACCTAAGAGGCAATACCTTCTTCTTCATTCCTTGAAAGAAATAATTAGCTCTGCATCAGTGATTGGTCTCAAACCATATGTTGAAAACATCTGGGCCTTACTTCTGAAACACTGCGAATGTGCAGAAGAGGGTACAAGGAATGTTGTTGCTGAATGCTTGGGCAAGCTTACGTTAATAGACCCAGAGACTCTTCTTCCACGACTCAAGGGATACTTGGCATCAGGTGAGTAATAGTAACTCGTGTATGTATTGTAGCAAATGGCCTTATGCTATCTATTAATAAATTGATCTAGTTTTGCAAATTATTTGCTTAAATTTTGTGATACTCTTGAAGTTTTGCTTTCCTCCCGCCCCAACAATGTGAAGCTTAGATGGTTCCATTTTTACTAGAAGTTAGTCATACATAACATGAATTAATTTTATGGTCTGCTTTCAGACTATGGTATTTCGAGTAATGATGTTATGTTTAACTAAGAGTTATAAACTTAAAGGGGAAGGAGCATGGGTGACAAAGGGACAGCACTACTTGACAAACCGGTTGCAACATGTTGACATTTGGTGTGAACTACAGTATTCCTAATTTTCAGATAAGAATTCTGAAATTTTTAAGGACTAGGAAGGATCATTGTGCATAATTCATTAATCAGTTTCATATCAAGAATATTGATGTGTTTTCGTGTGCCTCTGCTTTAAAGAGGAGAGTGGTTTGTAGGCTTATGTGGTGAATTAAAAAAATGAGTCTTAATAGCCTTATTACTTGAATTTTCTGTGGCAGATAATGTTAAATGTTTATTACAAATGTTAGGGTCTCTTTTCCCCTGTTTAAAATGGAACACAAGAACATCTATGGAGAAAACATATTGCACTGCTAGTAATAAGTAACATTTCTTCTTTAGTGTTCTTAAGAGTATTAGAAGTTTAAAAAGAATGGAATTGAACATTATTTAAATTCTGTAGTTGTACTGTTTTAATGTTACATATTTACACTTTTGTTTCATATTAGGGTCTTCATATGCTCGAAGTTCGGTGGTTACTGCTGTCAAGTTCACTATTTCTGATCATCCACAACCCATAGACCCACTCTTGAAGAACTGCATAGGTAAGTTCTTTACTTTAGTGACAGCTTCTATGTTTTCAAGCCATAGAATTGCACTTAAAAATTGTTTGTTGTGTTTTCAGAAAAAAATATTTTGCAGAATTAGCTGCTAATGGTAACTGTTGGAACAGTTATAAAATGTCTCCATACTAACCAACTATTTATATTAATTCTAGCTTGTTTCAATTCTGAGCAGTAAAAGTTGTGTGATAAAAATGGTATGTATTGAAGCTGTGATGGGCAAAGAATACAAGGAGCTAGGGCTTTTAGGAAGACGGTACTCAAGCTGTTTTCCTTTCCCATGCTCTTGCCAAATTATATCAGTCTGATGTAGTAAGGTACTGTCTTTACCCAGAAGGGTGGTCTTGGAAATATTTGACATTCAGTCATTTAAAATATGTATGCACATGTGAATTCTGAGTATTACCAGGTGGCAAATTGTAAATTTAGGTCATTAGGATTCTATAATGCTTCATGATTGGAAGCGTGTATATTTTTACAGGGATAAAGTAATCAGAGCTTTCAGTATAACATCAATATGATGAAGAGCTTTGCAGTGCTGTGGTTTTTTCCTCTTTTTTCATTTGTATAACAAAGTGTTGTAGATTTGTTTAATGTGCTATAGTGAATATTCTATAGTGGCGTGATTACAGGTTTAAAGATCTGTAAAAATTGTGTATACTGCTAAAACTAATGGGGGAAAAAGATTCATCTTTGAAAACATACGGTTTTGTAGAGGGCAAGGTTTTAATTTATGGGGAAGTGGTGTCAGTTCCTATGTGTTGTTTTCACCACTAAGCTTAAAATTTTTTAAGAATATGTTAAAGAATTGACTATGCTTGTGGATTTTTCCCTCTGTTGTCCTTCCCACTGAAGTTGCCTTGCCTCTTTGGTTTCTGGAAATACTTATTGATTATCCAGTCAAAAAACTATTGGTATATAGTACTTCAAAAATCTCAGTCATCTTTAGTTTTGTTATCCAGGGTTTTTTTTTTCTTTCTGTGTGGAAATCACTTTGATGTTTACACCCTTTTATTTTTCTCCTTTTAAAAATTTCATTCCTCTTGGAAGTTGCTAGTAAAACTTCACAGATATTGGGGAAAAATATGATCTATTCCTGCAGGCATTTATTTTAACAAGGCTGTGTTATAGAACTATAGAAAATGCCCAGAGAGTGTGGTGGGGTGGGATGGCATGAGAGGCACTGCTACATTGCTATATACTGAGTGGGCTTATCTTCTGGTAATTTAGGAATTCTCAATATATGCCAATTTAGGGGTTAAAAATCAAAACATTAATAGTTTCCTTAAGAGGTGTTCTCTGATTCTTGAACTGCAGAATTTAAATTGGTTTTCTAATGCGTATTCTGAGAGACTTTAATGGAGAAAAGGAAAGATTGTGTTAAATATAATTTTCATTAATTTACATGCTATACCTTTAAAAAAAGTTGAAATATCGTTAAGTGGTAGCCATTTATTTTGGTGGTGTGTTTTACTTCTGTTTCATTATCTGAAATGCTATATATCTCAGTTATAGAATACTTCTGATATGATTATAATTAAATAGATTTATTTGGTAATCGTGCTAAAATAGCAGGTATTGGTCTGTGTTTCATCAAAGTCAGTCCTGCACTAAATATGTCCTTTTGAAAAGTTAAAACTAAGCAAAGATATTTAAAAAATAGCAAATGAAAAAGATCCTCATGGGTTGACTTATTTCTGTACATGATTGCAGGTGATTTTCTGAAAACATTGGAGGACCCGGATCTCAATGTCAGGAGAGTAGCCCTAGTGACATTTAACTCAGCTGCACACAATAAACCATCATTAATAAGGGACCTCTTAGATACTGTGCTTCCTCATCTTTACAATGAAACAAAAGTCAGAAAGGAATTAATCAGAGAGGTATGTTGACTAAGAAAAGCAGTGCTAAATGTAAGTAGATTCTTTGTTTTTCTAAATATACTTTGTTTTTTATTCACTGACAGGTGGAAATGGGACCATTTAAGCATACAGTTGATGATGGGCTGGACATAAGGAAAGCAGCTTTTGAGTGCATGTATACTCTTTTGGATAGCTGTTTGGATAGACTAGATATATTTGAATTCTTAAACCATGTTGAAGATGGCCTGAAGGATCACTATGATATTAAGGTTAGCTGTCATTTTTCTCTGTGTAAGCAGTGACTTAGTCAAAATATTTTAAATAGTRAATAGACTGAAATGGTAAAAATATTACTTCATATGCTGAAGTACTTCACTTATGTTTGCCATTTTTATTAAMGTGTTGCTGCTAAAAAGGTTATACAGCATTGTAGGAAATATCTCTCCATATATGTGCTGAGCATAACTGATTGTTGAATTGGTTTTCTCTCAACCTAGATGCTAACCTTTTTAATGTTGGTGAGATTGTCTACTCTTTGTCCAAGTGCAGTGCTGCAGAGGTTGGATAGGCTTGTTGAACCTTTGCGTGCTACATGTACAACTAAGGTATTGTTTTAAATTTAAAACTTATTTAAGTTAATTGTTTTGTGTTGTCTTATAGAAGTATAAATGAACTCGTGTATCAAGAATACTTCTGAGAATCTAGGTGTATTGCTGCAGCATTTCCTGAGTGATCATTCATAAGCTGCAATAGGGCAATATAAATATGTGGGCCCTTATATATGTATTACATTTCTTTAAAATACAAATGGAAGAATAGACTTGTTAGCTTCTTTTTAAAAATCCTCTGGTTTTTTGATGCCGTTTCTTTTGTTCCTTAAAAATCTAGCTGCCACTTGGGCAACTTGTCTCATTTAATTACTAATAGTGAAACTGGAATACTGAGAGTTTTTCTGACTTCTAATGATTACGTTGTTGCAGACAAGCATTTGGGTGGCAAAGGATGGAGGCAGTGTAAAGCAGTCCTATTTTTGTTGGGTTGTTTTGTTTTGTTTTGTTTTTCCCTTCTTCATTTATATAACAAGATTCTTGGGTCTTGGCACAGTTAGTCTTCTTCCATTCTTGCTCTTGTCTTGTTCCACCTGCATGCTCTGACAGTAATTTAATGCCTGATTTACCTTGGTTTTCCGTTACTGTAATGTTATATTTCACATCAAGAAATTTGACTGCTTTTAAGGGTAATTTATATTTGTATCACTGAAACATCTTTGAGAGTTATAACAGAAGGTTAAGCAGTTATTCTAATAAGGGTCAACTTTTTTAAAATTTCTATTCTTGGGAAACGGGAAGTATTGTGATAATTTCATTTTAATGTTGTTTACTAACCTTACTAGCTAGAGGTTGGCTGCTATAGTTGTTTTGATTTGGTAATTGACTTGGTAGCTTACAACCTTTTTCTGCTTACCTTGCAGTATTCAAGTTTCAGTCTTATTTCTAAACTGCTGGTAAAAAGTCTGCTAAAAAGTAGTTTGGAGGGGTTCTTTTTTGCCTTTTTTTTTTTTTTTCTTAAGAGCTTAGGCCATTTTGAAAGCTGTGCAAAATGGTAGTATGGAAGGAAATAGGTCTTTGTAAAATATATTTTTTAAGGTGGGTGTAGAGGGAGGGTTAAGCAAAAGTTTCAAACATATTTTCATTTTTTTTCCCTAGGTAAAGGCAAACTCGGTGAAACAGGAGTTTGAAAAGCAAGATGAACTGAAACGATCTGCTATGAGGGCAGTAGCAGCGCTTCTAACCATTCCAGAAGCAGAGAAGAGTCCATTAATGAGTGAATTTCAGTCACAGATAAGCTCTAACCCTGAGCTGGCAGCCATCTTTGAAAGTATCCAAAAAGATTCATCATCCACTAACTTGGAATCAATGGACACTAGTTAGATGTTTGTCCAAAATGGGGACCATTATGTTGAACCATATGATGCACTGAATTGACAGGTTATGAGTAAGAAACAGAAAAAGTATCTAATCTACACGTTGTTCCACTTTATTTACCTTTATGGAGACAGTTGGCTTTTCCCATTGTTGCTTTTCTAGCATTTATTCCAGAAATGTATTTCCATAATCCAGAGTTTGTTAACCACTCTCGTTTTAGTGGATTTGGCCACATTTGGGAATTAAAAAGTTGACGCATGGTGTATGGAAATAGGTTCCAACATCCATTTGCCCTGTAATGTTTAGGATTAAAATGTCAAAATTTTGTGACCATGATTTTTTATTTTCTTTTATTCATTCTTTCTACTTGGAAACAAAAAGGTGTGGGGGAGGTCGGAATCAAGTGTCCAGGTGCACCATGTTTTTGTATAACTTTTTATTCTTTTTTGTTTCAGCTTCATAAATTGGTTTGGCTGGCAGATGAATTCTGTGTAAGATTTACTATATTAAAGAGAGGGTTTGGGCACAGTTCAAAAAAAGCAGACATAAATGTCATTTTTAAAGGTGTGGGGATTAGAAAACAAATATCCCTGTTGTGCACACTAATTTTGCATGAGCAAGTTTACAAATATATATTGTCTGTAAAACAGCATGTGCAGTTTATTTGTAATGCAAGTTAAAATAAGTTCTACTGTATCAGTGCAGTTTTCAGGTATTTTGACATACAGAACATTCATACAGGAAGGGAAGAATGAAGGTTGGTTGTCTTAACCTGGCTTTTTTAAATGCCAGTAGTATGACCCTGCAGATGTTCTTACAGTAAATATGACAACTCCTGCAGTTTTCATGGTTTTTTCATACTCAAAGGCTGGGTCCCCTGGAATTGAGGTGGACAAACCAGAAGATTGGAGGGAAATAGGATGAGATGGAGGTAAAATAAGCAGAGAACAACAATAGCTGCTCAGTGGCTGCTGAAATCTGGATTCAACTTTGCTTTTGTTATAAAAGTATGAAAGGAGGTTCCTTCAGTGGCTTCTACCTCCTATTCTTCATCCAACAGCTTTTGTTAAGGCACTAATATATGGTGTTACCTAGACAAGTATTGCCAGACCATCATTTTGTGCCTGTCAAAATGTTTTCTGGCACGTGGAACCACCAGTAGATTGCAGTGCTGCAAGTGTCATACAGTATTCTGGCGAGGTAGGAAACAGGGAACGGTCTTAAGACTGGAGAGAGATAGAAAGCAAACGGAGTAAGAAAAAAAATCTGCCGTGAATATGCTGAGGTAATCTAAAAGTGGACAAGAAGCTGATAGCTGGCAGTCCCGCAATGAACTGGATTTGGCAATTTAATAGCAAAAGATGGGGAACCACTGACTCAAACTGAGACTTGTCATTACTTGGTTAATGCAGTTGTTTAGTTGTCTTTTTTTAGTCAGATCTGAATTTTATTTTTCTGTAGTTAACTGGTATTTTTTAGCTAGTTTGATATTTTGGAAACCTGTTACACGGATACGTGGCATAAGCTGCTACGTGACTAAACATACATTTTTATGACCTCAGAGACAGTTTCCTGTGAGCATTGGGGTTCGGGGGCAAATTCTTCACCTTATACGCTTGCAGCTTGGGAAAAGCAGGGGAGATACTGGTGCATTTTACTTTAATAAAAGGACCTGAACAGAGATATCTATGAGCTCATTCAGTAGTAACAATTTTAATGCTGTAGAAATTTTTGAAATTGTAGCTTTCTCTGTCTCCAAAGTCTTCATACTAATGTAACAATTGTCTTCTAGAAGTAGAAATAAATGAGATTAAACGTACCAACATATCTAAATGTCATGAAAAAGAATGGGATGACTCTAGAGAGAAACCATATGGTAGAAAAAGCACTGTGAATTAGGTGCATTTTATCTTGCTGTATAACTCATCTACTTCAATTACAGCAATATACAGGCCTCCTAATTAAAAATCTGTTGTGCTAATTAGTTGTCAAACTAATCTCAGAATTTGTGTTAAGTTTTCAGAATGCATTAAAGTGTTTTATAGACCTAAAGCTAGGTGTGAGAATGGTGTGATAAACATGAAATGTGAGGCTAAAATACGTAAATGGAGTGGGTGACAATGGTAAGTAAACAGAATACTTAAATTTGTAGCTGAGAGATTTGTGTGTGTTTATGTACTACCATAACGCCTAATGTGGTGGATGCAAATAATCTTGGCTTTGTTTTACAATACATTACAGTGGAGCAAGCTTAAGGACAGAAGAGAAGGTTGAGCTATATTACATAGTGAATGTTTTCTTGCGAGAGAGTAATTTTCACTGTGACCACTGATGAAGCAGGTGGGAACATAAGAAGTCTTCCCTGTAAATTACAGAAATTCGGGGAGTATGCTTTTCTCCAAGTAGCAGTTGGTTATTTYGGTGATGCAGGAAGACAGGCTCATAAAGGTTGTAACTGCACCAGAATTACTGAAATTATTTATTAGTTTTATAAAATCTAACCAGGGTAGGTGTTCGTATTCCACTGACTTTCACTAGATTACTTGATTGAAAGGTTTTTTTGTTTTTGCCCACTGTATATCCAAGTATTTGGGTGAATCTGGTGTATTTATGCTTTTAGTGCAATTAAGTTCAGGTAATTCTTTTAAGGATGATGTCAGGAATACCTGTAGCTGTTCTTTAAATGCTAAATATCTGAATATAAAATATGAAATTACCCTCACTAAAACAAAACCAGAATTCTGAAAGACTGGTCTTAAATATTTTTGGTATGATTAGAACTTTCTCTRGTGTTTTTCATCATTTTGCACACAGGCAATTGAGACCAATTAATAAGCTTGCACATAATATAGAAATGGTTGGCTAGTCCTCGTATTGTAGATTCTTGCCTTTTAATATTTTTGTATCTCAAAAGTACTTAATGCTCTGATTTTCCATGAAGAATCTTGCCATCCTTGCAAGGGAGGTCTTCTCTAAATTTATAAATTGAAAACTACAAGTACCTTAAGAACACTGCACTTCAGTCATGTAAATTGATTTTTTTATRTATAATTTCCCTTCAAAATGTTACATCTAATATAGCAGTTGACAAAATAAAAAGAGCTGAACTGCTTCCACATTGTATTTTTATGAGGTGAACAAAGCAGTACATATGCATGTAAGCAGCATTGCTTCTCTCAAATGAGGGATTATTTTAACATTTTATCAATTCAAATTAGAAATACAAATTAAAAGTTCATATCTGCTACTATTGTATTTGGCTTAACAGATATACTCAGTAATGATGCTAGGAAGAAGTTCGCCCTGCTGTGGTGGACTGATTAGTAGTAGTGATTTTAGCAGCTGTTCTCATACTTACTGGTACTCCCCCTTCCTTGCCTCCCCTTGAGATGACTTTAAAAGCTAAGTAACATGTGGCCTTGGAAGTGTGTGGGGTGTTTTTGGATTTGTGTTGTTAATCCTGATCATTCTGACTGAAATTACATCTGTTTCTGCCAAATACCAAACAGTTAAGCCTGCAGTGTCTGAGTTTTATTTCCCTGTTGCTCTACACTTCAGATAAAAAGTACTTTTTTGTTGTTACTGTTCTTAGAATTAATTCTGGAGAAATGAAGAATACTAGTCAGTTTATTACTTTCTTTTTGTTCTTGTTTCCTCCTTGCTATGAGACGGAAAGCTTTACTTGCTGCACTACTGAACATGAACAGGCAGGCATTGTGACAGCGAGCATTGCCCCCTGCTCTAGAAGAGTTCTTCAGTATAGAGTTATAGCTCTTACACCAAAACTGAGCTTTTTCATCAGTATCCATTTATAGTTTTTCATTGTGTCTGGGTTTGGGGGAGGAGAAGGAAATCGGAGTTCTTGAGAATAATGAAGTAAATTAATCTTCCATGACCAGTGTTGGTGAAGCGGCGAGAGGCGCTTTTGTGAGGATCAGGCAATTTTGTCTTGGTAGGGAGTTAGACTCCTTTAGATTCGTTTCCATTCCGTGAGGCTTTAATGTTTCCACATAATCTTTGATAAGGCGAAAACTGCCTTTAGAAAGGTCGTCCATCCTCCAAAACAAACAAAAGGGTTTCTGTTGATTTTAGTCTGTATATTGCGGTTTAGAACGTAACCCTGAACCAGAGAAGAAATAGGAGTGTGTTTCTGAGAACCACACAGATACTGGCTGGAAGACAGATGTTACCTGAGATGTAGCACTGAGAAAGAGAAAATGAAATTATAAAGTGAGAATATTTTCATTTAAAATAATTCTCCTTTCTTTTGTCTTCTGCCATATTTTTGAAGAATGGGAAATACAAAAAGAAAAAAAAGTAGCTAGCAAGCTGTGAACTTCTGTGATCCCAGAACTTAAGGGTTTAATTTCTATTTGCTGCTACTTCCTTTAAAAAAAAAAATAAAAAAGAAAAAAATCCAACCAGAGGTATTTTGACAAAAGTACATAGTAATTCTGAAAATACTTTTATTCTGAAAGAGTTGAAAGTTTTTTATTATATTTTCATTATTTTTTCTTTTATTCTGAAGAAATTCTTTCTCTTCATATGTGGATTTCTCCCACCTGACAATTTGGAGGCAGTTCAATATGGCTGCTGCAGACTTTAGGAAATAAGCTGTGTCACTTGGTTCAGTGCAGTAAAGATATTCCTGTGGTAGAAGTTTGCAATTCGTGCTTTCCCAATGTTCTTTTCTTAATAGATTAAAAAAAAATATTGTTCACGTATGACTGTAGTTTCCATTCAACCTCCAGCCTTTCTTCTCTTCAACTGAGTAAGTATTGGACTCTTAATCTTACTGTTACTTTGGTGCTACCCTTCCTGGGGACTCTCAAGTCCTCTAGAAGACTTTTTTCTTTCTCCAGTCCTTACTAAGGTTATTTGCTAGAAGGCTCAGGTTTATCTCCCATATCTATGACATTTCCATCGTGCATGAAGGCAATTCTTTCATGAATTGTATGTAGTATCCATTTTATGGAGGGATTTCTCAGAGATGCTATGCTCAAATGCAACTGAATGCCATTTTTGAGGAAGTTCATAGTTAACCACTCCCCTCTGCAGTGAAATTCCAGTATACCTAAAATTCACTAGAATTTAGAGTATTAAAAAAAAAAAMAAACGAACCACATTTCTTTGTTTAAAAACATACCTAAGGACAAAATAAAACAAGTTGTTCCATGTGCAGCACAACTAATGGAATGTGGCTTCATGTAAGTTTTTCTCTTGCCCCTCAATTTCTTCGTGCTTGCACTGTATCAAATGATCTGCAGTTCTAGACCAGCTTGCCAGTAAGGTGTCGTAACAGCTAAGTTCTGCCTACTGATGGAACATATGGGAGGAGCTACTTCGATTCTTTTCCCTCCACAGCTACTGATCTTCACACAGATAACAAACTTTGAAATGTCAGCCACGTTCGACAGAAGGGTAAAAATTGACCAGTGTTTAAAAAAAAATACTGGATTTCCCATGATCCTGATTCCTTTTCAAGGTCAAACAACTTTACCATATTTTTTTCCAAATGCAAATATGATCAAATTATGGAGGAAGATACTAAATGAAAGTGTCTGAGTTGCACTGACTTCTTGTTTTTCCTAACACTGCAGGTTGAAAACCCGTATCTCTGGTTTGAATCGTCACTTGTTTACAAAAACCATCTCATCATCAAAATTAGAAATGTAGAATTGAAGCTGCAGGTGGATGAGATGGTTGATTTTTAGTACCTTGGCAGGGGGCAGCCAGAGTAAAACACTAAACTCTGTGCTGCTTTCTTACATGGTACCAATTTTGGCATATAAAGTGGGTTGAATTCAGCTCTAATAGCATTGTAGAATATTTGTATCTCCAAGTAGCTGATATGAAAGATTAAAAAGTTGTTTGACATGGAAGATTATACACTGTTCTATTTTGATTTTTGGAGAGTATATATGTAGACACAGTGACCTTAGTTGCAGGTCATTTTCTAAGAAGCTGACAATTTTTTTTCAGTTCTCTCTTACTCCCAAATTTTTAAAATAAGAGAAAAAACACGATTCTGTAATTTTGTAGTGGTGTTCATATTTGATTTCTGCAGGATCATCCTTTTTTTTTTTTTCCTCCTTTTAAATCTTTCCAGGAAAATAAAAAATAAAGTGGTAATTTGGTTGAGTGGCTTTCAGCCTTGTGCATTCAGTCATTCTATGTAGAGTTTTATAGGAAAAATGAAGATGTTACTTATTCATGGAGAAAAGCATGTTTTCTCAATGGTTTGTGTAGATGTATTCAAGTTGAAACAGTTGGATATCATCAAGGGGTATGTAAGGACAAAGAATTGCCTGAAATTGTAAAAATTTCTGGCTGTCCATGTTATTTCAGGTCTGTTAGGTGGCTGAACATGGCTGGTTCAGGAAATTTAAAGCTAAAAGGGAGGGCAAGGGCAGGCTATAGCATACAAATGTGAATCTATATTATATTGCTGTTTGGCAGATGGTTAATATTTGTTGGTCTGTTTTTTCTTAATACTGGTGCCATTAGGCGTTTATTGCTCCAAGACTTTTTCATAGCTTAGCTATCAACAAAACATTCTACACATTATCCAAGTTCTCTTTGATTAAGGGAGAGTGACTTTTGAAGGATGGATTGGGAAGAGTGCAGAAACAGTTGGGCAACTGACTGGGTTTGGTTTTTTCCCATGTATCTTTTAACATGCGGAAGGATGGGAAAGAAAAAGGTCCATTGGCAGGTTTAGGCACTTCTATACAAGGAGGACAAGAAGAACACTGCAGAATATAATGAATTTTCTTTGGTCAAAGTATTTGTTGTTTGCTGTCCTGGGGTGCACACCAGGGACAAAAAGAGTCTAGTATCGCTAACCATATAGACCTGGTAAAATCCTGTATGTCTGTGTGGGATCAGACCTTGTGGCTGAGAGAACAAATGTCTCTGTGAAACCCACAGGAATTATAAAGAGAATCAGACCCGTTTAAGAACAACCCAAAGACTGCCATTGCAATGCAAATGCCATTTTATATGCTTAGCTACATCATACAAGTAAGGTACGTTCTGTACTACAGAAAGAAGAGAACTTGGGAGCTGCTTTGCAACGTACTTGTTAACACATGTGCAGCAAGGGCCCATAGTTGTGTGTAGTATGGATGCTGAGCAAAATACGCTCTTGTAAGATGGGGACAATATGGTGCAGAAAAAAATCTGGTCATGTCTACTCCATCATTCAATTCACATTGCAACAGGTGAGTAAGTAGATGTAAGGAACTTTTGTTTTCCTTAAGATAGTGGGGTTACGCTCATTTGCAGGTCTATCCAGTTTGCTGTAAGGATGCAATACTCTTGACATGTATTTTTAATTGTAATTTTAGTCAGTGCACAATTACATTTTTCAAGGGGAGGTTCATCCTAAAAATTGGCTTGCTTCACTGATCTCCTTTTGGAGAATTCACCTCAAGTAATACAGTTTTAAATAATTCCTCTGGCAGCATTTAATAGCTGAAACTAGGAGTTAGTAATACTTCTAATCATTCCAATACATGAAATTTATTTCCAACAAAGGAAACTTTAAAATAATGCGATGTCAACTAATGAAGTAAAGCAAGCAACGACAATGCACAATTCCCAGGATCAGCTAAAACATTCTGCAGGAATTGYGTCTGTTGTTCCTCCTACCTCCTGCCTTTGGAAGTGGTAGAGAGCAAGTAGGAGAACATTTACTCTATGTTCATCTCCTTTATTTGAGTTATAACATGGTCTAGTGGATAAAAGCGATTTGAAATCAAGAATGCTTATGCTTTAAAAAAGAAATTWTTTGCATACTTACTTAGCAACCTTTTAAAATCAGCTTTAAATGACACCACTTCTTTCTTCTCGGAAAGTGGCCTGCCACTGTTGTGGACTACAGCTAATAATTGAACACATCAAGGAGCAATCYCTCTGCTTTGGAAAGGCAAAGAATATAATACAAGATTTAAGTATTTATTTGCAAAGTTAGCCTGAGATGTCACCATGTTGTTTCTGTGCTGCTGTACTCTTTGTTTACAAGAGAAATGTTCCAACACATGCACTTTAGGATTGTAAACAGATGACATATTGTGAGTGTTTGTTTGCTTTATGTCACTACAAAATCCAGTCTTGATTGCCTTGATTAAATCTTGCATACTTTTCTGTCGTTTTATGCAGAGTTCAGCCTATAGCAATGAAACAGAATTTGTTTCTGACAAAGCTAATGTTACAGAAACAGAGAAGCCCTAAGAAATGTCTGAGGACTGCATACAGAATAGTATGTTCGACTACAAATGTCATAGTTAATGCATTCCATTTCACAGACCAGATACTTCTTTGACAAAGTAGTGGAAATAGGTTTATTAAAAGTACAGTATGCAAGAATAGTGTCAGAAGCATCTTTGATAAAACTTCTTACAACTGGTTGATCGTGTGGCTGAAGAAGAGTTGGTTCACAGTGAAGTCTGTCTTCCTTGCTCATCAATGGCCTTTGTTAAAATAAAACATTAAAATGTTTCTTCCTGGCTGTATTAGTAAATACATTATCATATGTTGGTAAATACAGCACAGTGCTGAACGTGATTTTTGTGCTCAAAAGCAAGATGCTGCATTRTGTGCAACGTACTCCTGTAGCCCCAACTTACCCATTTGACAGGGGTTTATGAATAAAGTTTTAGTGATTGCAGACGCTACGATTTTTCTAGAGGGAACCATGATGCCCCAAGACTATTATAATACATTGATTAGATCATAAAAATAACCATAATTTTTCCTTTTTTTTTTTTTTTTAATTTTTCAGAAAGCGTCTTAAATATCAAGCCCTGAAACCTTTTAGTGAAAGAAAAGTTGTTTTAAATAACTGAAGAATTTTAATCCTGTAGCTGTATTTTTCGTTGTCGTCTGACAATTGTAGAGTTGGATGTGGTAACAAGCACACTGGGTATGATACCACTCAAGGGGATAATACACAAATAGTGTTAATACTCTTGGAAACAACTCTTGTTTCTTCATGATAATATCAGTACTAACCACAGGTGATAAAATACATTCTTTATGCCACATAATGAAGTTTTCAGAATGCACCATGAATATAACAAAGTACCTAGGAGTATTAAGATCATATATAGCTGCAGGATTAAAATACCTGCTTGCTAGTAGTTCTTGATTAATGTTTTTCTTCTTTCAGGTGGCTCTCTAATACACTAAGATCTCCACTAGATATCTGTGCATATGTATATACATATATCTGAGAATGGGTGAGTTTTTCTGTTTTTTCAATCGTTCAATGTTTTAATTTTTTGAAGCTACAGTTCCGCCTGGATGCAAGTAATCAGTGTTGCATTTGTGGAAGGTTTTTCAGTCATCTGAAAAAAATGACAATTCTTTGATATTTTTCCAATGCTAAGTGTTATTTAAAACCGTATAGTAATATTTTATTTTAAAAAGCTAAAATTAGTTCTAACTGGCATTTTTATGTGAAAGTAGTTTTATTACTATGAATTTCTCAGTGTTTTTGTAAAGAAATCAAATGTAAATCTAAAATAATTTGTCGGTAGTATTTTAATTTCATTGTAGTATTAGCCTTTTGGACCCTCTGGTTTTATCCTCTCTGACTTGAACCAGAAACCCTTTAATTTCTCTTTGGATCTGTTTGAGCAGGTCTGTGCTGGTTCTGTAATTGTGAATCTGCTGTTGCCTCTTGAAAATGGAGCATAAATGATTCCTCTCAAAGGTATAACTAAAATCAACCTTTTCATTCTTTCTCTATATTCATTATAACCGTTTACAATATGTCTACTAAGGAAAAAAAGGTTAATACCGAGTGTTTTGCCCATCCAGTTACTTCACCTTGTTGCACGGTCATGGCAGAATCTAGTGTATTAGCTGGCTGTTTGAGCACAGTTAAATGAAAATTAAATTTCAGGAGCAATTCCAGCAACTTGTTTTCTTCCAGGAGATGGCGCTGTAGCCTCGGTAACAAAAGCCAAACAGGCTGGGGGGGAAACCAGCAAGATTTCTTTGCAGAGAAGAAACTGCAGGTATGTGAAGAGTGGATTTGAAATGGATCTTGTGATTTTATTTTTCTTGACAAGATAACTGAAGCTTTCTGTTATGACTAGCTCGCTTCAAAATTCCTTTCCAATCTTTTACAAGTCATTTCTAAACTTCACTTTCGTACTGTGAAGTTTGGCAAAGTTTGCTCAGGTAGGTGGTCAGCACAGCAGTGTTCCTCCTACAGCCGGGAGTTTGGTGGTGGTGTGGTCTGGATGGCTTGGCACTGCTGCAAGGAGTGCAATCAACCACTGGGCCSCACCGGCTGAGTGACACGGCTGAAAAAGCAGATTTCATAGCATAATTCCATATTTTCTTTCTACTTTGCTAATGATTTCCCTTCTCCCAGGCTTTCAGCAGGCAGCTGTAATGGGAATTCCCTTAACACGAGACACCTAAGAAAAGTAGGTGTCAGGTTCTGGTGAGCAGACTGATGTGTCAGCAGTGTTTACCTTCCTCTTGAGTGCGTTAATTTCTTACCTGAAAGTGCTAAAATTGAGGCATTTGGGTAACAATACACTGGTTTGCTTTTCAGGTCTAGGGATTAAAAAATAAAAATGGGGTGAATTTTTAATTTATATTTCTATTCTAAGTTACCATGGCTACTGAGAGCTTTTTTTAATGGGTAAAAATCCCATCAGGTATTGTTTTAGAATTTGACCATAAAACAAACAAAAAAACCCAACAAGCCCCCAACTCCAGCCGTAATCTGTTATGCTGCAGAACTAGGGTTTCCATTCTGGAAAGACATTGATCGAAAGGAGGAAAATTGTAGTAATATAGAACAAACTGTATGCAATTCTAATGAACCACAACCTGCAACATAATTATAAGAACAACTGGGGAAGGTAGTTGCCCAGCAGTTGTCACTACACGTTTGTGTAAGCCAACAGCAGCTTCAGGAGCTCCCATGCTTGTTGAGGTTGTTTTGGCAGGCCTGGGGACAGGCTTGCACTGCATGCTGCAAGTACCAAAATAAACACTGCTGCTCTATGAGATGATATTTGGGATAGGTTTCAATAAGAGCCAAAGCAAAGAATAATTTTATTTTGAATAAATTATGTTATACAGATGTGTGGATTGTTATGAAGACAAAAAAGCAAAAAAAAAAAAAAAACCAAACAAAAAAAAAACCAAGGAAAAAAAACCCCAAAACCAAAAAAAGAAACAAAAAAGCCCCAAAACCCCAAAATCCTGACCATTCCAGTAAATCTCTGTACTTGGTGTTGAACGCTTAAAATCAAGTGATCAGTGCTTTGAATGGTCTGTCCATCCATGCTGTTGATGGCTGGAGCTGGAGGCTTTCTTTCCACTGCAGTCAGCAGGAGAGGTGGAAGGCAAGCCTCTGAGTCCAGTGTGGGTATGAACACAGGCCAAAGTGCATCCTTGGAGACTGCAGTTCTTTTCAGCCACTGCTGTGTGAGATGGCATCAGTTGGACATCTGGCTGAAGCTTCTTTTATCTCACCTTTAACCAGTTTTGCATTTTCAGTCTTGCAGGGTTGTTCTTGTTTGTTTTTAATTTCAGCCTTTATCCTGGCCCTCAGGTGCCCTCAGAACAGGGCTTTTCTCTGGCCCACACATCTCCTCAGCACTGGCTGTGGCAAGATGCTCGTCTGGGSACCAAATGTTGCTGTTG
This sequence comes from Oceanodroma leucorhoa, assembly GCA_030449065.1. Classification (NCBI taxonomy): domain Eukaryota; kingdom Metazoa; phylum Chordata; class Aves; order Procellariiformes; genus Oceanodroma; species Oceanodroma leucorhoa. The sequence continues at coordinate 5,002,869 of JASVER010000078.1, forward strand.
CTTCCCTACTTGGTGCCAACGGCTTGTACCAGCACCAGACCAAAAAAAGTTCAAACAGTCTCCTGAATGCACGTCCTGTCCTAGGATAGTACAATGTATATCACATTGTATTGGAGTTGTAAAGGAGTATTTTCTTAGGGTCTTGTTAATGAAGAAAAGCAGAGCAGCAAGAATTGGACCCAGGTATCAAGGAAGCCAAAGATGAGGCACAGCTGTGGGCTGGCTCATACTGCACCACCTGCTCCCAGCCACGGTCCTGAGCAGACTTCACCATTTCCCATACAATTTCATCATTAGCTTCCCAATGGCTTGAAGGAGTTTATTCCTTCTCAATCAAGGAGATCTTGAGAGAGAAGGACTCATCCCAGAAGGACTCATTTGGTGAGTTGAAGTAGATTCTGGTTTTCTAACTCAYGCAGCTCTCCTTGCTATTTTAGACTGTTTGCTTAAGTTTATCAAGCCTGCGCTCCTCCCTGGTTTCATCCACGATGCTCAGAGCAGCCTGTATGCCAGTTGCCCTCCTGCAGGCTTCTTTGGAGCCTCCTGTTCAGTTCAGCACTGTTCGTACACCGTCTACTTTGCTGTTCCCCTGCAGAGGGATCCTTTTGCTCTGCAGCATCTAAATTCGTCATATGCTGGCTCAGTCTCTTTGAGCCCAGAACTGTTGCTATGCCCTGGTACTCCTTTACAATGTTCCACAGCAAAGGTACATGGCATCCAGGCTTTTGTGGCACATCAACAGTTTTCTTGTCTGATAGGATGTCTCTCTGATCCACTTTGTTTTTCTGAATTTCACCTAAAGCAAGAGATTCATTCACTGGGTGGTTTCTCCTGCCATGTACAATGCAGGGAACAACTTCTCTCTCTGGAAAACAGCTTCAGAATGAAACTAAAACAAAATTTACTCACTGGAAAAGCTTTTGAAGATGATGTGGCCTGAGAATGATTTTATTCTCGTACTTAGGGAAACTGGTCTCTGTATGCTTGCTGGGGGTCTAAATGTAATAAAACTCTGTGCTAATCTGCCCAAACATTATAGCTGAAAAACTGCTGAAGGAAACTGCAGCTTTGGCTACAATTCTTAGAGTTAGATATGTACCTTAGGAAAAAAAGGAAAGGAAAAATAGCACTTGTATATATTCCAAAACTAAAATTACAAATGCAGTTTTAAGTTGTCCTACCACCCGGATGTGCTAATGTTCAGTTTGTTTAAGCTGCTATCAGAACTTGCTATTTTTGCTGGAACCTGGTTTCAACTACAAGTTTTGCCTTGCAGGAACAGCYTGGATTTAAGGCATCAAAATTACAATGAATTTACTAAGATGGTGACATTTTTTTTTTTGTATGAACAGCTTGTCAATGATGACTTACGGTGCTGAGTAAAATACCAACTGAAATTTTGTTGAAACCGTAGTGGTTAACAAAAAAAACCCCAAACAGTTTGACAACACTATCTTTTTCTTATTTATAGAGTGATGCTCTTAAATATCATCCCTTTGTCAGAAAATGACCAAGGCAAGGGGTGCCCCCGCTGCACCTCTGACACACCTGAAGTGGAAAGGATCAACTGGAACACCTTGAAGCTTGAGGATTTTCAAAAAGGAAAAGATATTTGTTTTTAAATATGCACTAGTTAACTGCTCCGTACCACTTATGGACCAGTTCTGTATTTATTAGCACGTGTGTGATGTTTCTAGAAGAACGAAAGAAGCTACAGGGAATGTCATAAACATGCCATGCTTGAATGCTCTCAGCTATCAAGAACTGAATGGGTACTTTTAGACGTGCAGATGTACAAGCAGGCAATGAGGAGCTTTTTTCAGGCTTCAAATGTATCCTCTTATTGTAGAGGTCCAATATGATATGGCAAATATTAGAACATGCATAAATTGTTCATTTTAAAAAAATCTGTGTCTAGCTGGCAATGCAAAACCCTCTCACTAAGTTCATGTAATGTTAAAAGCCAATGGGAAGAAAATCTATTTGAAGCTTAAATTCTTCTCTAACAACTGAAAYTCATTTTGAAACAGTTCGTGCTGGTGTAACCAGTGGCAACAATTGAATGTAATTCAGCTAGGAGCTGAATGGAACAAACATAAAGGCTGGTTTGATTACATGTTTACAGGCTCTCTGCTCCTTTCACTCAGGAACATCACCATTGCTATAACGGGTGGGAAAAGCAGGCTGTTGGGTGGTTATCCTCGCTGGCAGGGCCTGCATCGCAAGCTTCAGAAAAAAGTTTGCTTCCATATTGTCAAAGAGGTTATGTTGCATCGTTGTGGCCAAAATGGGCCTTCATTTGCAGTTTTTACAGCTCTGCTGCCTCAGTTGTGGTTTCCTGGGTGTGAGGGCTCACCCTTGAACTTTCAGATCCAGTTCCTTGCTGATAGTTATTCTAGTGAGAACCGAGAGCATGAGTCTGCTCTGATCTACCTTGTGCATAATCCTGTTATTTCTCTAGGTAGGAAAAAATCCTAAATTTTTATAATTTTTTAAGTTTCAATTTATATTGAGGAACATTATTATATCTATTTTGGTTTAACTTTGGTGGGTCTTTAAACAAATTACATGACCACAGAGGCCATGAATACACAAGATGTGTATTAATGGGTAACAAAAGGACCTAGCATCCTCTGTGACTGTCATGTCACTTCTGAGAATCGTATTTTCATATTCTCTCACACTTTATAAATCATTTGCTTTAGCTTCAGAATAGTTACAGGAACTGCACAAGCTGGAGAGAAAAATATTGTTCCACTTTCTGTCCCTGCAGAGGTTATCTGGCTCAGCTCTCATGATCTGGGCTGCTTTATCAACCGTGCAGCACTGACTTGACTATAAAGATTATCTTTTCAGAAGGAGGAAGCATCCTGAATTTGGGAGTGAGTTACTGTCAGAAGAGAGGCAGCTGGAGGAGAAACAGTGAGATTGTGTGAGACTGCTATGCAGCCACAGATAACTGCTTTCAGGGCTTTAATAATTATAAGTACATGGCTGCGGTTAATAAATTCATGTGTATGGCTGTGGGGAGCTGTGAGACAGGGCGTTCTCTTATCCATCCAGATTACAAGCTAGCCACAAATCACCAGGAAAGGAGCTACCCCATACCAGTGATATAAAATCCTTTGGGATTAGGACGTCAAGAATAACTCTCCATGGAGTTATTCATGTATGGCCCAAAAAGGGCCATACAAGGGGAGCTTGGGCACAGTGGAGCGTCAAGTCTTCAGAGTGTTTCCTAACGAGTCCCTGAATCTGTCAGGGGGCCTGGCCCCAGCGTGGGTGTACAGCTCTGGAGGCTGGTGTAAGCAGTGGTGTTAATAAAGACTGTGCTTGTGTACGCCATTCCAGAAATGCTGATTGCTAATAAGGAAAGCTCTCTTTGRGTTTGGTTTTTGTTTGTTTGTTTTTTTCTCTATTTTGCTGTTTCCTTTCTGTGTTGTTGCTAGTTTTCTGACACAAAGCAAGGCTTTTGGAAAAAAAACCCTGCCCAAAGCAGGGTCAGCTGGAGCAGGTTGCCTAGGGCTGTGTCCAGTTGAGTTTTGAGAATCTCCCAACAACCCCACAACCTCTCTGAGCAACCTGTTCCAGTGCTTGACCACCCTCACGGTAAAGAAAAAAAAAAGAAGTTTTTTCTTTGTTTCAGCTATACTTCGACTCATACTGATTGCCCCTTGACTTGTCACTGGGCATCACTGAGAAGAGCCTGGCCTTGTCGTCTTTACTCAACCCCCATCGGGTATTTATACACATGGATGAGATTTCCCCCCCCCCCCCGAGCCTTCTCTTCCCAGGCTGAAGAGCCCCAGCTCTCTCAGCCTCACCCTCCATGTGCCAGGTGCTCCRAGCCCATAATCATCTTTGTGGCCCTTTGCTGGACTCTCTCCAGTATGTCCATGTCTCTCTTGTACTGGGGAGCGCAGGACTGGCCCCAGCAYTCCCAGTGTGTCTCACCAGTGCTGAGCAGAGGGGAAGGATCAGCTCCGTCCTCCTGTCAACACTCTGTTTGATGCAGCCCAGGAGGCTGTTGGTCTTCTTTGCCACACAGGCACATTGCTGGCTCATGGTCAACTTCGTGTCCACCAGGACCCCCAGGTACTTTTCCGACAATGTTTCCCTTTACGTAGCTAGGAGTGAAAATGTCCAGAATTAAATTCAGGTGCAAGTCATGGCAAAACTGAAAGAATCACTTTCTACACAGAAATCAAAGTTGACAATTTTTTATTTAGTGTAATGAAAATATTGGTTAGTGGAGCTACTACTGCAATTTCCTTGGTAGGTTTCTCTCTGTGCTATTGCAAAATCACTTCAGAGTACTATTGTTTTAAAATCTGGAGAGYTGCTTGATAGGAATTTATCAAAGCGCACATGTAAGTGAATTATGAATGCTGGGCTCAGCCTCTCATTCAGACATCACYGATGAGGTACCGTAGCATCTGCCAAGTCAGGATCCTGCTGCTGATTTAATGTCAGCCTTCAAAGAAAAAAGGCTGGGTTTTAGTGCCTTGTCAAAAAAAAAAAAAMAACAACCAAACATGGAGATAAAACATTATTTTTAAATAGCTAACTAATGTTGACAGCTACGAGAGAAAATTTGAAAATCAAATGTAGCCCTTGCCTACCCATGCCCTGTGAGCAAGGAGAGTGGCTACCAGCCAGATGTAGGCGCTAGTGAAAGAAAGGCTGGTTATTTTGCAGTATTGCCAATGGCCCCATTGTCATGGGATCATTTACCACATTTAATGAGATGATTTTTATTTCTTATTTTTTTTGCAAATAGTAACATATTTTCTGTCTTCTCTCATGTGGAAAATAATTAATTGTACAAATTAAATGAAAACATATCCCATGTTTAATTGCACAAAGACTCTTCAAATACTAGAACAGATGTGGTATTTTTCTGTCTTAGTGTTTCTGCTGGAAAATGCTAGAAATCGAAATAAGCATTGGAAGTTCTAGACAGTGAGCAGGAGTGAAAATGAAATATAACTCAATTATTTTCTGTGGGTTCATATGTTGGCATGCATTACAATTAATGTCTCCACAGCACTTCGTGTTTCTATTAATTTCCAGAAAAGAGACTGCAGCCAGTAGTGAGAGCACCACCTTCATCTTGTAGCGCTTGAGTCTGGTTTTGTTCTTTGCTTGGCTCAGACCAGGAAATTAAGTTTCAGTGGCCTAAGCATGAGACTGTAGGTTAGTCTGAGGTGAGTCTCCCTCAAGGTGCCTTATTAGAGCTCTTCTGCTTTGTTTAAATGCTTTTATTTAGCATATATATCCAATACTGCATGTATAGTGGAGCTGGGTCTTGAACCTTTCTCTTTGAATGCCCCAACAGAAGAGGTGATCTCTCTCCTGTCCTGAGAGTATTCGTTACTCTGGAAAGCAGAACAGTTCAAAACAGAGATAGATAAGAGTAAGAGATAGATAACAGAGTAAGATACAGTCTCATATCTACAGAACACCATCTCTGGGATGGGATGTATCGTTAGCAGCCCTTCAGCTGGTGCCTGCAAGCTGGTAGAGAGCTCTTAAAAGCTCTGCAATGYGTGCTCAACGTGTGCCCCAGGAGTCTGGCAGATCAGCTAATAGCAAATCCAGTGCCTACCTATTTGCTTACACACGATGCTTATAACCAGAAAGCTTTAGAATTAGGGGTAAATGGCATCAAGGATTTAGTATTTGATCACAAAATTTGAAATAGTTATGAAAAGGTAGGACATAAGGAAAACGTTATCGGTATTTACCTTTTGCTGCAGCCAACACTAAAAGCCACTCAGCTCTTACTTTTGAGGATAGTTCAGCATTTGCTATCAGGGCATTTCTCTTTTTTTCACAGTCATTTATACCAAGTGCAACTAAATCTTCAAGGTGTAGACTCTGTCACCCTGAGTGTCTTTCTTCCTGTTAGATGTGAATGTAGCACTGTGCTGCAGTTTCCTTTCATTTTTTCTTTCCTGCTGTCGTGCTCAGAGATGTTGTTGTGTGCTGCCGGTGCATCCGTACCAATGAAGCAATACCAAGTGTGCATCCTTGAGGATGCTGGCTGAGGCACGCCTGGCTCCTGAAGCACCACGTGTGTGTGGGGAGGGCTTTCTACACTTTGGCAGTGCTCCTTACAGCCATCAGCTGCTTTACTACACAGCAAAACTTCATTAATTGTATTTTAAGTAATAGCTAGCATACAGGCTAATGTGAATACTCCATGAATACTACAGCAGTTGCTGGCTCTTTGCAGAAACGAGCTGTTGTATTGTTTCCAACACTGTTGTTTGTGTCTGTGTTTGGCCAGAAGGATGTTCCTTCCACATTCCACACTGGATTAGCTTCAGGGACTCCATCACACTTTATTTGAAATAATACCCCTCATTTTCTCCCTACCAGCCAGGCACAGAGGCCACACTGGCATTGCACTGTGTTGCTTGCATGTGGGGCTGACAGATAAAGCGAAGTGTAGGCTGGTCCAAATCAGTATCACTTTCCACTGTAAAATAGGAGTTCTTACAACAGTCACTCTTCTAAACATCTTACCTCTAAATTTTCAGTTACACAGAAGTTAGTCATGTTCCTCTATCTGAGTTTAAGCCTGTTACAGTTATTTCTACGCTGTGAATGGGATAAGTGATTTATTATTGTGCATTACTTCTTCAATCCTTCATAATGGAGCAATCAATTTTTAGATGTGCATTTTGCAGAAAGAATGAAGCACTGATACTATGAAAAATATCACCAGAGAATACAGCTTTTATCTCTGCTGAAAAATGGTGACAAAAATGCTTTCAGTGGGACCTGGACCAACTGCTGTATCTGAACAGACACTGAGCATGGCCTACAAGTAACAGCTTCTTGAAGTGTTACATCAAGGTGGTAATGTTTATTGAAGTGTAGACAAAGCCATAGGGATTCTGCACTGCAGCAGGCATAACAGGATGGCTGAATATAATTGGAGTTTTCTATTGTGGTGTAAATAACRCTATAGTGCACAAGCAATAGTCCATGTCTGAATCCGGACCTTCAGAGTAGCTGAGTCAAAATTTCTCCTGGATGTTTTATTGTGAGATTTTGATCAACAGCTTTGGTGCATTAGGAACAGAGAATAGATCTGATTCTAGTGTGAATGAAGAAAAACTCATTTGGGTATATTACTGTATTTGTAGACAATTGCAGCATGCTTCATATGAAAGTGTTTTTTTCAAAGTGCAAATTCCATATTTTATGAAAAGTAGTTGAATTATTTGCATTGACCTTACAGTAATGCAATATTSCAATGTATGTCAACCCAGCTAGAGGTTTGTTGGCTTACAGAATAAAACCAGCATTTGAGCCATAAAATCTGAGCAGGCAAGACTTGAAGTTGCCAAACTAGTGTCTCCCTATTTGCTCAATGCAGAAATGAGATGACAAATTCCTCTATCACTTTTAAAATAGTCACTTGGAGTGTTTAGGGTGAAATTAAAATGCCAAAGGAGAAAAAAAAAAAAAAAAAGACAATTATATCAGTTATTGTAGCTTTGCTGCTCAAATGAAATGCCATAGATGTTTAAAACATGCTTGTATGTCCCCTGTTTAAGAAGGAAGAGTGGCTATTGCTTCCCTCTACCTGCTCAGATAACAAATACAGGGTGAAGGCAATTAAAGGTGAGATACGTCTGAGTCCTTCACCAGTGGGGCAGGGCTCAAGCTCTGGAAAGAGCACCCACCCTTAATCTCTAACTCCCTATCGGTCCTCTCCTTCAGGGGCAGGAAGAGGAAAGTAAGAGACTGAACCTTGTGACGCTGTGATTCAGAATTGTCCCCTCAAACATCAACAGGTCAAAATAYGCTACTGACTGATACCTGAGTGATATCCCCCGTCATGGGGGACTTCAACCACCCCGGTATCTGTTGGAGAGACAACACGGCAGGGCAAAAGCAATCCAAGAGGTTCCTGGAATGTATCGATGATAACTTCCTTTTTGAACTGGTAGAAGAGCCAACGAGGAGAGGTGCTATGCTGGACTTCGTTCTCACCAACAAGGAGGGTCTGGTGGGGAATGTGAAGCTCAAGGGCAGCCTTGGCTGCAGTGACCTTGAAATGGTGGAGTTCGAGATCCTTAGAGCCCTGAGGAGGGTGCATAGCAAGCTCACTAACCTGGACTTCAGGAGAGCAGACTTTGGCCTCTTCAGGGATCTGCTTGGTAGAGTGCCATGAGATAAAGCTTTGGAGGGAAGAGGGCCCCAAGAAGGCTGGTTAATATTCAAGGATCACCTCCTCCAAGCTCAGGAGCAATGCATCCCAACAAAGAGGAACCTGAGCAAAAACACCAGGAGGCCTGCATGGATGAACAAGGAGCTCCTGGACACACTCAAACACGAAAAGGAAGCCTACAGAGGGTGGAAGCAAGGACAGGTAGCCTGGGAGGAATACAGAGCATTTATCTGAGCGGCTAGGGATCAGGTTAGGAAAGCTAAAGCCCTGATAGAATTAAATCTGGCCAGGGACATCAAGGGCAACAAGAAAAGCTTMTGTAGGTATGTTGGTGATAAAAGGAAGACTAGGGAAAATGTGGGCCCTCTGCGGAACGAAACGGTTACCAGTCTTTCTGCGGAGGCCTGGTTATCTGGGATATGGAGAAGGCGGAGGTACTCAATGACTTTTTTGCCTCATTCTTCATCAGCAAGTGCTCAAGCCTCATTGCCCAAGTAACAGAAGGCAAAGGCAAGGACTGGGAGAAKGAAKARCCGCCCACTGTAGGAGAAGATCAGGTTCAAGACCATCTAAGGAACCTGAAGGTGCACAAGTCCATGGGACCTGATGAGATGCATCCATGGGTCCTGAGGGAACTGGCGGATGAAGTTGCTAAGCCACTATCCATCATATTTGAGAAGTCCTGGCAGTCTAGTGAAGTTCCCACTGACTGGGAAAGGGGAAACATAACCCCCATTTTTAAAAAGGGAAAAAAGGAAGACCCAGGGAACTAYAGGCCAGTCAGTCTCACCTCTGTGCCTGGGAAGATCATGGAACAGATCCTCCTGGAAGCTATGCTAAGGCACATGGAGGACAGGGAGGTGATTCGAGACAGCCAGCATGGCTTCAGCAAGGGCAAGTCCTGCCTGACAAACTTAGTGGCCTTCTATGATAGAGTGACTACATCAGTGGACATGGGAAGAGCTACAGATGTCGTCTATCTGGACCTCTGTAAGGCCTTTGACATGGTCCCCCACAACATCCGTCTCTCTAAACTGGAGAGATATGGATTTGATGGGTGGACTGTCTGGTGGATGAGGAACTGGTTGGATGGTCACATCCAGAGGGCAGTGGTCAACAGCTCAATGTCCAGATGGAGATCAGTGACGAGTGGTGTCCCACCAGGGTCCGTATTGTAACTGGTACTGTTTAATACCTTCACCAATGACATAGATAACAGGATCGAGTGCACCCTCAGCAAGTTTGCAGACAACACCAAGCTGAGTGGTGCGGTTGACACGCCTGAGGGATGGGATGCCATCCAGAGGGACCTGGACAATCTGAAGAAGTGGGCCCATATGAACCTCATGAGGTTCAACAGGGCCAAATGTAAGGTCCTGCACCTGGGTCAGGGCAACCCCCAGTATCAATGCAGGCTGGGGATGAAGGGATTGAGAGCAGCCCTGCTGAGAAGGACTTGGGGGTACTGGTGGATGAAAAGCTGGACATGAGCCGACAATGTGCACTCACAGCCCAGAAGGCCAACCATATCGTGGGCTGCATCAAAAGAAGCGTGGCCAGCAGGTCGAGGGAGGTGATTCTGCCCCTCTGCTCTGGTGAGACCCCACCTGCAGTACTGTGTCCAGCTTCGGGGTCCTCAGCACAAGACAGACATGGATGTGTTGGAGCGGGTCCAGAGGAGGGCCACGAACATGATCAGAGGGATGGAACACCTCTCCTATGAAGAAAGGCTGAGAGAGTTGGGGTTGTTCAGCCTGGAGAAGAGAAGACTTCGGGGAGACCTTATTGCTGCCTTTCAGTACTTAAGGGGGGCTTGTAAGATGGGGACAAACTTTTTAGCAGGGCCTGTTGTGACAGGACAAGGGGGAGTGGTTTTAAACTAAAAGAGGGTAGATTTAGACTAGATATAAGGAAGAAATTTTTTACAATGTGGGTGGTGAAACACTGGCACAGGTTGCCCAGAGAGGTGGCAGATGCCCCATCCCTGGAAACATTCAAGGTCAGGTTGGATGGGGCTCTGTGCAACCTGATCTAGTTGAAGATGTCCCTGCCCACGGCAGGGTGGTTGGACTAGATGACCTTTAAAGGTCCCTTCCAACCCAAACTATTCTCTGATTCTATGATCTTTGTGTCTAATTGACCAATACAATTTCTGTTGATTTTTGTACTCACTAAATTGCAAGTATTCCCCATTCAGTGTACTGCTTAATTAAAGGGAGTACAGTGTATAAATGAGTGAAGAAAAAAATTGCCTGTGTGTACTTGTCATTAAGAAAAAAGCAGGAATTTTTGTGGCAAGCAGTGCAGAATGAGTGAACCTTGTGAATTGGCAACGTGCTTGACTGTGAAGCTGGAATTTCAGCTCTGCCTGTTTACAGCTTCTCAGTGCCTCTGTGTATGTACAGCATTTTGCCTAATTAGTAGCTGCTTAATATCTAGCAAGAATCACACTGAATTGTTTTGAGTCCTGTGATTTATTTTTTTCCTGGTTCTTCGAGTAACTCTGCTTTTCCCATGTGCTCAGGATCATCAGAAAGCATCATTAGCCCTATCTGGCACAAATAGCATCAGGTTAGCGGCAAGGCAATAGGGAACTGCCCTGTGATGTTTTTTTACTGTGAGAGAAGGATGAGGGAGCAGCAAATATTTATTATTCATTCTCTTGGGAGGGTTTCAAAGGAAAGGAAAGGCCATCTCTCTCACCTTCCCTGAAATGCTTCCCTTTCTGCCGGGCTGTTGGCTGTTTGCTATGGGAACGAGCTGTCCCTGATCCTTCTGCAAGTTTTCCTATGACCCTCCCAGTTAACGGGATGCTGAGTTTTAGCAGCAGTAGAGCTATTTGGCAGTCGCTGATTTGGGGTACAGGCTAGCATTATGTGCTTCTTGCATCAGGAAAGAAGCACATAACTGAGGCTGTGGCTTATAAGGCGTACAAGAAGGCACCAGTGGAGGCTTACTCTCTAACCCTCTGTCCCCATGAGTGTTTTGGTGCTGTGTAGTGTGTGAATTTCCCTGATCTTGCCTCTTTAAAGCACACAGTTTTAAGCCAGTTCTTTGACTTGGGGCTTTACAGAACACACAACAAAAATATATTTAATTACTTTGTCCTATGATAATTTTAAAGGAGTGTGAAGAGATTTTGTGTGCCTAAACCAACAGAGGTACTCCAGCTGCTCTGGAGAACACGGGCCTTGTCACCTGGACCTCTGAAAGTTTCTGTGCATTCATTTTGAGCTCTCTTACAATACATAATTGCTGGTTATCACCTCCTTTTGGACCTTTTTGAAGAAAAAACTGGTCCAGAAGATCTCTTAGAATTGACTTGAAATTTAGTACTGCAGTGTTTGTTCTTCCACACTCCTCACGTGGCTGGGGATGAGTCCTCTACACACCCGTGCTGCTTGCTGAACTGCTATTATTCTAATGCATTCTCATCTATGGGCATTTCCAAACAGTTCACTGGTTTATTAGGGATATTCACCAGAGAGAATAAGCAAATAACGCAGTCCATGCACTTCCAGATACTTGGGCATCGAGCATACCCCAAAGTGCTTCCTGAACAGTCGGCACCTGCCTCTAACGCGGTAGTCAGCAGAGAGGAGCCATAAGGCTGTCACCGACTTTTCTCGCCCCGGGAGCAGCAGTAATGCATTGCAGGCAGCCTCGGACCTTACTCTCCTATTGACCTCCATTTAATTTCCCATGTTCATGCATGGAGCTGGAGAACCTACGTCTATCTCCTACAGGCTGGTCATCACTGTGATGCTCTCAACATGTAACAGACCAGTCGAAGGGATGCGTTTAAAAGCAGCAATAACAAGGTATATTTCTTATGGGTCAGAAACTTTCATCGTTGTAGTGTTTTGAGAGTAACCAAATGGACAGAAGTCTGCTTGCCCATTGCCACTTGCGTGTGAATCCGTCCCTAGCATCAAAAAGTCAAATCTTTTTTCCATTTTCCCTGAAAAAGGGAGCACGCTTTCTGTTTTGACACAGGCATTTTTCATGAATGACTACCCAAAATGCTTCTCCCTTCTAAACAACATTTAGTCATTAGCAGTTCATATTTTGAAATGCTATTTATTATGAGTGGAAATATGCAAAATTTCCTTAAAAGCTGACTTGCAAATGTTAATACAGGGATAAATGAACAGTTGATGAATAAGTCCTTCAGAAGCAAGTGGCTTTAGAAACACTCCATAAATTTTCCCCATTACCACATTTAAAAAACATTTAAAATAATTATTGGAAGTCACTGAGTGCTGATAACTCTGCTTTATGAATGTGGACTAATGGAGTAACGTGATAATTATTTAGATGCTGTTGCATTTTAATTCAGTCACGCCATGGCTGTTACAGTACGGTGCAGCCTTTGCCTTTTTATTTTCCAGAGGCAAATAAAACCTGCTCTGTGGTCTCAGGTAATAGCCCTTGCAGTACCTCGCTGGGTCGGCGGGAGGAAGGCAGGAAACAATGCTAAAGACTGTAGATGCTTCTGTGATAGGGAAACRTCCCCGCAGTGCACCGAGAGTCTGATTTTCAGGTCCTGTCGCAGTCAAGAGGGCCCAGAGTGTGACTGTCACCGCAGCCACCCACGCAGGGCTGGCAAATGCGATGCTGACCTACAGGAGCAGGAAAGGATGGGTTGCCTTAGGCCATCTCAGAGCCTCTCAGGCCTCCTGCTGACCCTGTGGCACGTCTGCCAGCCCACCGGTGCTAGCTGGGACACCTCAGTGCACCCCCAGCACCCCTTCATGGTTGTACATGGGCAACTGCTTTGAGCCATTGGCTGCAAAGCTGGGGTTGCGGTTGCTTCCACCTCACAGCCTTTGCCAGTGAACTTTTTGTTGAGGTGGTTACATGCTAGTAAGGGCAATTTTAATGAATTTAAATTTGCTTTTGTACTCAGGATTTCTTTTCTTTCAAAAAGTTGAGCTAGCATGAGATAGCAGCATATCCCACTTAGAAGATGGATAAAAGCGATTGCACCTATCTCAGAGTGACAGAGAGCAAAGGTAAGACTGGTGCAGCCAAAACTATCCTCCCAAACCTGCCTTCTGCAAAGCATCTCTCCAGTGACTGGTAGCAGGGACTCAAATAAAAAAAAACACACATGAAGAAATTAAATGTGTTGGTTGACTGCAGCCACATTAAACTAGACATTCCATTTCAGCGATACAGTGAGAACTCAGTCTTCAGGTTATTTAGTACATATTGAACCTAAAAATGGCTCTTTGGCATGTTCTTGGTTGCTTGCTGAAGTGCTGTGATGCCACCAAGCAGAGTCACGCTGATGTGCCAGCTGCCTTCCCCACCCAGGGACAGCAGAAATCTCCATGGCAGTTCCAGTACCAGTGTGCTCAGGGATGTGTTAACACCTAAACCTATCACTACTCAAGTAATTTTCTCATTTCCATTAGTTGGACTCAGACCTGGACCGGACACAGAATCAGCTGAGATTCTACATGAATTTTACCACGGAATATATTGTAAGGGGATGCTCATATGCTTGATCTGCACAGTCTTTGACTATCAAAGAGTGCTTATCTGTTTAAAATGCTGAAATAATTCTATTAATCCATATGAGCTCCTGAGTGATAATGAGAGGTATTAAAATATCATTAAAATGCCAAAATCACAGTAGTGAAATGCAGCCTTCTCTGAAAGGAGACTCATAGCTTCTTATCCCAAGTAGCAACACCAAATTAGAAGTAACTGAAGAGTCATTCACAGTTCCTCAAAACCTGAAGAAAGAAAGATGCAACTTAAAACACAACAGCTTGTAAATGGGCTGGATGCACAGCTGAGTCGAGGCCATTGGGCCTCCAATGACTCAATACACTTTCTGAAATAATTCTGTTAGATCAGTCACTCCATTTAGAAGAACAGTTGTAAAGACCATTATACTTCAATGAAATCACCACAGTGCTTGGCTAGCTCTAAATAACTGTTTAAGAACTGTCATACCAATGTAAAGCATAATTTTCAGCATTTCCACTTGTAGAGTTTTACATATTTCATGTCACATACTGCCACGATCTCTGCTGTACCCTGTGGTTTTGTTTGCAACTGTGATAGCAAACTGGGTCTGAAAATGGGATCTTCGAAAGACTGTGAATCTTTTTATTTCTTGGTTCTCTTTGTAGCTACAATTCTTAAACAATTTTTATCTGGTTTCATTAAAGATTTTATAGCAAGCTAAGCGTATTGGAAAACCCATGTCCTCCAGTGGTAAACTGGTTAGCTAACTACGCATTTGCCTGTAGCAGCTGCAAGCCTGCGTAGCCAATTCCTTCAGAAACGCTGATGCATCATGAACACGTGCATTTCAAGAGCTGAGGTTTGCTGCCTCATCTCGTCAATGGAAAGTGTTTTATGAATCAATATCACTCTGAATTTTAAGAGCACTTTGAGAGAGCAGCTAGTTTTTTACTGGTGCACAAAAATTTATTGGTTTCTACAAATACAATACTATTTTTTTTGTAGYATTAGGTAGAAAAATTTAAGGGGTGGGGGAAATTTTGCAAAGGAAGGTTGGTAATATTTGAAAAAGGAAGGTCAAAACTGAGAAATGAGAGGTCTTCTAACAAAGACTGCGAGTGGTCATTCTGCAGTAATGGTTTGCTGCTGTATGTGAACACAATTGAGGTATCTTGGCAAGGGCTTTCTTAACACCATCCTGAGTACCATGTCAAGCCACTACCTACTGACAATTTTGTAGAGATTTTACTCATGCAGTGGCCCAACCTCATCAATGCCATGTGCTAGATACCCGCTGAGGAGCACCTCCTTGGGCCATGTACAAAAAGCATAATTTGCCATTGGCAATTTAAAGAGCCCCGTGGGGCCATCCTCACCCCTCCATGTGCGTGTGAGGGCCATTTGTGTGGCCTGAGCACTTGGAAAGTTTCACAGGCGCTAATTGCTGAGGCTCCTTGCCTGCAGCCCCCCCACGAGCCTGGGGCTCACGTGTGGCTGCTTTGCTGCCAGCTGGACCGCTCTGAGCTATTTTCCACCTGCTGCCATCCCCAACTGGCACAGAACTGGTCTTGGAGTGTCCCTGGACCTGATCATCCTTGCTTTGAAGTAATGATGCTTTTTACCATTGACTTCAGCCAGCTGGGAGTGAAGCCCTGTTCTGATTTGCATTTAATCAAGGGTATTTTTCTCCTTTCCTTTTTCAGCTTTGCTTTGCAGCTTGTTTTTCTTTTTTTGTGGATATTAAAAATATGCAATAAAAAGGATCTGTTAGTGTTCAGCACTTTAAAAATCAGGGTTTTGTTGTTCCCTGGAAGCAATTTCTGAACTTTTTCTGCCTGACAGTGCCAGTAGATTTTCCAGAGCCAATAATCACAAAATGTCAGTGTTGCTAAATGGGGACAATAAATTTTCAAACAGTTCCATAACGTGATTTTACCAGACATTAAAAAGGTCAGGCATGAACTGTAAATAAATTCCTATCTCGCAGCTATATGCCTCTTTAGTTAGAGAGTAAATTATCATTGAGATAAGCAGTCAAGAAGTTGTTCTGATTTGTAATAGCCCTATATTTTGCTAGTTAGATGGCTGGGCTCTCCTGCAAAGATAAGGAGGCCCTGTTAAAGTATGAAAATTCCTCTGCCATAGAAAGAAGTGTGAAGAAAATAAAATTTAGAAAGAATCTTGGATCAAATGTAGGTTATATAGTTAGGCATCCACTTTCTATGACTTTCTGGAGCTTCCTGGGACCATGTGAGCAGACATCGAAAGACAAGTCTAAGCAAAGGGATGAAGAGCAAACCCTTCCTCCCCTTTCTCGTTGGTGCCGTGGTGAACATGCACTCTCGTTTCTTCTCTGGGAGCCTTCTGGATTTGCGGCTGTTAAAAAGTAATGGGTCACCAGCTGTATGTATTTCACCTCTGGTTTTAAGTGTCACCAGAAGACTTGACAAACAGTTTGCCTTGGAGATGGTAGGAGGAGGGGAAGTGAATTAACTCTGGAATATTGCCTGCCACCAGGGTGAGCTCCGTGCACGGTAAATTCGTATGGAAATTTGAGCATTTGATATTGTGCCAAAGTGGAGAGGGAGCTCAAATATTCAGACACGTCTGTGTGGACAGGTCTGATCTCATGTTCACTGCAGACCTCTTCAGACCCCAGGTACTTGTTTGAGTGGCACTTCTTATTAACACCCATATTCAAGCTTTCAGGTATTGGAGCTGTGGGACTGTAATTCTGTGTAGTGCAGTCTTGTCTTTTCTACTTGGGAAGTCCAGAAAGGGTAGARGTCTTCCTGCACTTTAGCAAAACCCCTACTAAGTTGAAGCCTCTAWGTTAAGGTACAGGAAAAGGGGATACCCAGATATTACCCATAACCTCCATAATCATCATTTCCTGTAGGATTTAAATGACCTTTATGGGGAAGAAATGGAGGAGAAGTCTTGGAGGCAAGATGGTCCTGCCACCACCAGCTCCTCTCCTGGTCATCAGTAGTATGTGTGTGGAAGTGATTTTTTTAGGAGGATAAAGGAAGAAGTGAACAGAATGGAAGTTTAGATGAGGAAAGAAAGGAAAAAATTAGTCATAGAAAGACTCGGCAAAGCAAGGAAAAGAGAGAGGCAGGCAGAAAGGAAAAGACGGGCTGGTTTGTAAATGGAAAGAAGGGACAGAGCAACTGTGGGAGACATCAGTAACGAAAGAAATCCCTCCCAGAGCAGCAGGGCTCGTGCATGCCAGCTGGCCCTGCCTTTGTAGGTGGGCAGTGGAGCATCCCGAAAGGTTCACATCGGGATCCTTTGCCACCCAGGTTGGCTTTTCTGGGGAAACTGGGATTAGCAGCACATGTGGAAAGATGAGTTTGTCATTGCAAAGAYAGCTGTGAATTGTTCAGCCTATCAAGGTGACCTGTTATCAGGGTCTTGTAGAGCAGCAAGGAAAAGATGAAGAAAGGCAATTATTTTTCATGTATTGTAGACTTTCTGTATGCTCCACAGGCACTTCTGCTGAGGCTGYCTGAAGATTTACACTGCAATTGTAACAAATTAGATTTTTCCGCATTCTTCCATATGCAGTAAAAAAATATTACGTGTAATATCCTAGCAGATAAAACAGAAACTTTTTGTGGACATGCTGTAAGTGTCCATTAAAACATACAATGTTGATCTGTTGCTCCAGTTTGCATTGTGAGAGCATTTCATCACCTTGTAGCTTGAAGAATGCTCCAAGGCTGACTTTTCCGAAGGAAGAATTCTTGTGAGATGAAAAAAAAATGAGATGAAGGCTCAAACTTAAGAGGCAGCTTGTCTTTGATGTAAATATATTTGCTTTGGTGGAGTAGAAAGTTGAGATATAGGAATGAAAGCTTTCCCAAACACTCATGTGGGGCACATAGTTGAAAGGAGACAAGAAAACTGATAGAGCAGAAAGGTTCTCAGAACTGGTGGCCTAGTCAGTGGAAGAAAAAATAGTTTTTCAACATTTTCATTGGCCAAAATAACTTGTTATTTGATTAACTGATTAATCACCATGTTTGCATGGGGTGAAATAGCCCATGCTGGCACAGGATGGGAAGGTGATGCTTTGATGCTGCTGGAGCTGATTTTGCCCAGAAACCCTGGGTGACATTCACAGGTGAGACATCCCCCTGGACCAGACAGCATGGGTCAGCACAAGGGCTGRGGCCTGGCTGCACTGGTGCGGAGGGGTGCGCTGCCCTTGCTATTTTGTTTGGCCCGGGCTTTGTGCCAAGCTAGCTCTGCCCTGGAGCAGGAGTTGTTCCTCTCCCGGGGTGTCTGGTTCAGCCGCGTGAGCTCCGGCTCGACTGGTGACCACCAGGTCTGGGGAGCAGACCAGCAAGCCAACCCGCCTGCCGAGCCCTGCTGAGCCCGGAGCTGCCGCGGCGGTCGGGAAGGCTGTCGAAGGTGGTTTTTAAACCGCTGGTTTGGAAACTAGCTGTAATTTTAATAACTGATTCCTCTGAGCCAGGCCAAACTGCCGCTGACACCTCCCAGAAACCTGTCTTAGAAAAATTACGCAGTGCCCTATTAACTCAGCCCCTCCGTCAGGTGTGTTTGTACATGAACACCAGCCCTGCTGTTTGCTGGGGACGAGAGCTTGGCTCACGTCCTACCCAAGTGCTGTAGCTGGCAAATCACTACGCATAAATAGTTTTTCCAAAGACAACCACCCCCCTCTATAGGGAAGATTTATTTCTGGAAAATGTTTCAAAGTGTGATTATATAGTATCTGACATAAATTGCCCGCACAGAGTAACTGGACAGTTGGATGATCAATTAATGCTGGCTGCTTTCCATCCTATTGTTTCAGGAGTATCAGGTAATGGATGGTTCACATGCTCTACGCATTATATAAATAATTTAGTTTATGTCTAGGAAAATATGTCTTGTCCATGAAGCAGAGAATTACTGGCTGTGTGGCTCAGAGATGGCTCTAAACCATTTCAGTCAAGTGTAATAAATTAGGATACAGTGAAAGAGTTTATTTTCTTCACCAGTGCCATTATTCGATTCAGCTACCACAAAGCTCTGTGTGAAATCCTATTGCCTGTACAAATATTACAACATAAATTTTAGAGTAAGACGCAAAGAAATTATGTAAGATCAGAAACAATAGATGTACTGTTGTAGGAAGGCTTTGTGAGATATTTGCTTACATCATTTCAAAGAAACAGAAGCTTCATACTGCTTTTGCTCAGATAAATAAAATTATATWTTTTAAGCTATTACTATCAACCAAATGCTCCAAAGAGGGACTTCTCCCTAAAAGAGAGGACTGGAAACACCACCCAAAGCCTGACCACATTTGAAGTCAGTGTTGAAATTCTGCTGAGTTACAGACAGCATGATTTTTTCCCAGATGTTTCTGTTTTTTAGTGAAGCATATGGCTACACTTCTGAAAGCAGTTGAATTACTATTGCCTAAGAAGTTGCCACCCATTGGGATGCTTAGTTTGCCTTAACTGTGATTTTTTGGATGCATTTGATTATGTGACTGTAACAGGAGAGTCTTCAGATTAACGGTGTGTCAAGACAAGTTGACTTCCTTCACAGTTTTCTCCTGTTCACTTTTCCTTTGATTAAGAACCTTTTCTGTATGAGGGCAGCAATTAAGAAAACTCTTCTTTTTAATTAATGGATCAAATTATCCATGTTTCCATCCCAGTCTTCTTTGTTACAATACATAACCTTTATTTTTACAAGCAGTGCATCAACAAGTCATAGCCATTTCTTATTCTAAAGCACCTTAACCACCCCCAAAGCTATGCTATTTCATCCCTCTGTGTACCTACAGCATATAGTAGAGGGGGCTGTTATATCCATAAATGAATTGCATTATCCATGGGGGATGTTAAAAAGGTAATGAAAAGTTAATGTGGTATTTGCTTCTTTTTTATATACTCATTAAAATTATTTATAACCGTGATGTTTATCTAAAAACACAATTAGAATATTAGATTAAGTGTTTACTTTTGATGTGGTACATGTAATTTTGTAGGAAGCCAAAATACAATTTCAGCCAGGTGCGTAGGGAATTGAAAGAACAGCTCAAGTTGTTTCTCAGTTAATTACTGTTCTGATTTGCTGCACCTCCTCTCTGAAAATGTCTCTTAATTAGAAGGGATAGGTACGGTATTGCACTGGTACGTACCATCTTACAAAATCGAATTGGTGTTGTTTCCACAGGAAATAAAATCTACYCAGTGTTTCAAATGCAGACCAGTGTTAGAAACCAGGTCAGGCGACTGCAGATCTGTGCTCTCAGAGGGGCTGTTTGTGGCCGGTGTGGAATGAGCTGATGGGCGTAGCTCAGGCTCTCAGCACGGAGGTGTCCGTCCCGCAGACGGCAAGCTAATACAGGCTGGGAACCTCCTAACACCCCACAGATTTTGCGGGTCACATGACAGCTGGCCCTATGGGCACCGCTGAGCGAGGGTGTTTTCAGTGGTAGAAAATCATGTGCTTTCCAAGTCAACAGCTTCTTTCCAATTTTGGGACCCCACATGCCTGGTTCAGCAAGTCAGTGAATCATGGGTGGGACAGGGCAGTGGTGCATGAGATATTGGGTCGTGGATCTAAGGGGACAGTGTGGCACTGCCCTCCAGACGTGTGAGACAGTCTGTGCTACAGGCAGATGTGGGGTGAGAAAGACACCTCGTGCATGAGACTTGAAGGGTCTGAAGGGCAGCAAGAAGAGAGGGTGGAGGAAGGCCTTGGGCATGGCAGCGGCCCTGGCATTGGGGGAGACACCAAATGGACACCCATGTCTTCTTCACTGTCACCTTTGAAGCTGTGGAGGCAGGTGCTCACGCTCTTGCCAGGCACAGGCTGGAAGCTAAGGGCACACAGGGGCCCTAAGAGAACCAACAGCATGGACAGATCCTAGTTTTGGGATCTGGCCCAAGTTGCCTCCCTGGCTTTGCTGTAGGGCAGGATGTGTGACCTCCTCCCTGAGTGGTGGAAGGTGGAGGTGTGTCCTGCCTGGGGTGAGGGGACCTTGCCAGGTTCCTCCCTGATGTGGGAGATGAACATTGCCCCACCTCAGATGTCCTGTAGGGGTGCTCCTAGTTCGCTTTGGGAGTGGTTTGGACATGGCCAAGGAGCATGAATCAGGAGCATCCTCAGTGGGTCTGTCCTTCGGAGTCACCTGCTGAACTAGTGAACTATGTGTGCCATAAGAAGTTGGGCATGTTCCTCTCAAATGTTGTTATAGCCCCAGCGTGGGAGCCCTAGAAATACCGGGGTCAGGCAAAGTCTCCATCTCTAGCCGTGTTAGTTAACTTTTGTAGCAGGGAAAAAACAGCACTGGAGATATTTCTCCCTTGCTTTGGAAGCGTGTTCAAGATGCAGAAGATACTTGTCGTATTTAAAGAGCAGAGAGAGAGCTAATATCCAGGCCTCTGCCTCATGTTTTGACCTCCTTGGCTTGACTAAAGGAGAAGAGCCTGGACTTCAGTGGGGCAACCTCTTCTACCCTTTGTAGAACACAAAAAGTGCTGGGAGGTTACAGCAAATACACGGAGCCCTTCCTTCATCGAAAGATCCTTTGAAAGCTGCAAAGAAAAGGGTACAGGGAGCTCTGTGGCTTGTTGGTCTGCTCTCCTACATCGCTGAGAGGTTTGCCCTTTAGGCCGTGTGATGGTCACAGGTGAGGGCACCTGCCTACTGTGTTGGTCCAGACAGGATGAGGAGCAGCCACCTGCATCTCACTGAGGATCTGGGGGCTAGCAAATGGCGCACGCCGAGGGCTGGACCACACGACCACGCAGCTAAAACCCCTCCTGGGAGCAACACCCCGGCACCCCGCAGTGGTCCATGGCCCCCCACAGCTTTTTGTTACAACCACCCACATTGGAGCATCCACGAGGCCAGGGGCACCTCTCCTCTGGAGCCCTGCAGCACCAGGGGCACGGAGGGGCCTTGCTTTGCTGCYAGCCCCGCAGCGAGCAAAGCCTCCGGGCCATGCCGCTGGTCTCTGCTGTGCCAAGTGACCCCCAGTGCTCGCTGAGCCACCACTGCCAGCACTGGAGCGGCACCAGGATGGGGGTGACAGGGTCCGAGGCAGTAAGGGAGAAACAAGCAAAACCAACCCAAAGAGCAGGAGAGTTTCGATTTTAACAGTCCCTGGGAAGCAGGCTTTCTTCTGTTCTCCACACACCTCTCTGCTCTTTAAACCCCGGGGTGACCCCAGCAGACCGGGGAAGGTGCCGTTCTCCTCCCCTGCAGGATCCTTTCCCCCTCCCTGCTCTCTCTGTGCCTGCAGACCCCTGGGGTTGTGGCAGGGTCCTTACCCTGTACCATCCCCTGACTTGGATTCACAGCCCTCCGGCGTAGAGCATAGAGGAGACCCCAAACCCTCTCCTTGGGTTGTTTTAGGGAAGGCTGGAGATGCCTTTTGGGRTGGAAAGCTCTCTCCGTCGGGCTAACCAAGGGTGCATTTCATGTCTGTTGAAGACTGAGAGGTGTGGAGAGGGTTAGGAGGTGCTGAGGCAGCAGCACACAGAAAATGAGATGTCTCTCCATCCTCCCCGCCAGCCCAGCTCTTTGGCAGAGGACAAGCCAGGGTTGTTCTTTCCAGCAGCTTTCATAAAGTATCACCCAGGGTAGTGTTTTACACAAATCTTGGGTAATTTGGTGCTTGGGTAATCTGCTCCCAGAAGTGGGAGGGAAGAGAAAGTACCGTGCAGTTCTTTGGGAAAACAAAAGCTGTGCCCTATTTCTGGGTGTTTTTGAGGCCCTTCATTGAATTGTCCTGCCCTCTCTGCATGTGTACAAAAATGACCAAAATCTGTGGTTTCTTCATTGGGAAAAACAAAATCAGATGCAAAGAGAGCATGTAATTTCCAGCACATCTTCCACCCACGCAGCCGAGGAATCGGTGACCACCTTTGGTCGGTGTGGGAAGCTGTGCAACAAACTGGATCTTTGATGGGCGGGCTGGAATTCCTATGAACTGCAAGGAAAAAAAAAAAAAAAAAAAGCTGTCTGTCCCAAATGATGTTTCCAAAGCCGCTAATCCAGCCCCAATACTGGTAAAAAGCCTATTCTGTGTACGACAATAGGAGCAGCTGGGCATGCACCCCGCTGTAAAAGCAGAGTGCAGCAGACAGTTCCTGTCCTGCAGCCCTTGCAATAACAAGCCCTATGCAGAGATGGGAATGCACAGCCAAGTGACGTGGATCATGGGACAACGGCAAAGGCTACGTTATTTCCATGGCTTTTTCTGGGAAGGTGAAGGGTAGACAAAGAGATGTACAATATGGAAAGAACACTGAGGGAGACGAAGAGGAGCAAGTTGGAGGGCCAGGAACGAAGTGGTGCTGAGATGAAGAGGTGCTGAGGGAAGGATGGAGTGAATTCTGGACTGAGGAACTGAAGCAAATTCTCTGTGTGCACCTGCTTTGGCTGTTTCTTCCCCTGGCAGCCCTCCTCTATGCCGTGGTGGGGCAGAGGCCGCAGTCACCACTTCCCTGTGGGTAGAGGTTTGCTTTTCCTGTAGCAAACATGGTGTTACCCTCAGTGCACTGACACAGGGAGGGACACAAAGCAGCCTGGTACCCAACTGAATAAAACAGCAGCTACATCTATATCTGATTAAGTAATATTTATTGCCTTCAAAACTTAGGCATCGTAATGATGGTAGCCACTCTTCTGCAGCAGGCGGATAAGGAAAATCATGACATGTCCCAGGAGCACTCCAGTGTGGGTGCTGGGAAGCATGCCCCGATGAATGCGTTTTAGCTCAGTGTTGATAGAGGGCAGAGAGAATTCTTCACCAGCTAGGAGGATGCTACTTGACTTTCACCTGCTGGCTTCTAAACGGTTATTTGAGGACTGCGAGTGGCACCAGTGATGTTGAGAAACACAGAAAACCACCTCTGACATARTGTTGGGAGTTTTGCCTTGGCCTTTGCCTTCAGCCTCCATTCTCACAAGCCTTTAGCTACCTGCTTCCATTTAGCTTCTAACTTAGGATCGACTAAGATCAAACGTACTGTCAGCAGCCTTTCCAAAGCTGATAGTAGCACCAAGATAGCACTAATGTGCCCCACATGTGGGCATAAGCAGCGTTGCCTTCACCAGGGTGGGTTCAATCGCAGTAACAGCTCATGATCTTCACCTGTGTTATAGGGATGCCCAGTAATGCTGCCAGCATTTGTGTCAGCATTTTCTTTATAAACTCCTTATTTTTATCACTTGACTGACAAAGTGCCAAATGCGTGTGCTGTCACCTCTAAGCTGAACAGAAAGATGTGAGAAATGGTGTTTTTCTGCTCCTATTAACTGAAAAGAAGTGTTGTTTGGGTTTCAAATAAGTACGTCAGATGCTGAAGTTCATGTCACTGGAGATTATTTTGGAGTGTCTGACCTCTGACTTAACCCCTTTTTCCATACAGGAAAATTTGAGTTTAAAAGTTTGGAGGTGACCAGACTCAGGAGCATGAGCTGGGCTGTGCTGAAAACACAGGCCAGCCATCAGGGCTGGTCACAGGCATGCTATTTCCAAGGGTTTGATGCTTTTGTGTCTGGGGACTGATTCTTCATTGCACTAATGTAATTTCATGCTGCTTCAGTTGGGTGAAGATGCGCTCATGTAGGCAGAACCTGCTCCTTTTCCCTCTGCTCTTCACTAATGTCCTCCCAAATATCCCAGGTACACAGTAGCCTGAAATAAGGGCTCCTCCGCTGGTTCCCAGCTCCCAGCAAGATGGACCAGAGCGCAGCCAGGCTGGAGGGCACTTGCTGAAGTTGTCTTTACCTCACTTCACCGGCTGAGTGGAGCAGACTGGACCAGGGTGCAGCCTTGTGGTGTCTTTCCCTTGCACCAAGGACCGAAAAAATATTTGCTGATCCCCAGGAAAGTGTGTTCCCACCCCATCCCGTTCTCTGACTGGGCATCAGGGCACTGGGCTTGGTCTTTACTTCACATCTGCCTCTTTCCTGTGTCTCCCTCAGCAGGGTAAATGCCACAGCATCAGCTGTGGATCCTCCTTCAAGGACTTCATGGAGCTTTTGGAGTTACTATCAAATCCTCATTCCCTGATTCATTTGACCAAAAGTGGTTTTTGTTTTTGCTGAATATTGTTACTATGCAACATAACAGCAAGCAGCTGGGTGTGATGTTGGATGGAAAGGAGCTTGTTGCAATAGCTTTAACTGTGATAAAAAACATGTGCTTAATGTTATTTTTAGACTAGTGTATGTTAAGAGGTCATAAAGTTTTAATCTAAATACAGCTTTGTATCAACACACAGCTCTCAGGCACCTTAATATTGAGATCAGTATGTTTCCCCAGGTTCAAGCTTGCTTGCACAATGGAAAAACCAGAGTTAAATGCAGAAATGAAGAAGTTCTTTCAGATTCCCTTGCTGATTTTGTTTTTCTTCACGCAACACCTTTTTGGAAAGAAAATCATTGCTGTGACTGATGGGTCTCACAGGCCAGGGAGCTGTGCTGCTGGGAGGTAGGGATGGCTGCGGTTCAGGCTGAGGCTCGCAGCTGGCCTCATCCATCCAGGGACCACTCCGTACTGGTGCTCATATTCCACTTCTAAGAAATCCCCTTTAATTTTATCTCTTTGCCTTGTCTCTTGCAAGGAAAATGGTGGGTATCCCATGTCCCTGCCCAGAATCTTTCCCTCTATCCCCCCCTTTTCGTGCGCACATATGCAAGTACACACACGTTTGTTAACCCACTCACACYTGAGCTTGTGTTTGGCAGTTGCACTCCTCCAAGTCAAGCAGCATTCTCATATTTTTCTAGCACCCAGCAATCTGGTTGACCTTTCTTGAAACTTTGGACTTAAGCTCCGGTTTCATTAGTCCTAGTGAACCTTATGACAAAGACTTTGCACTTGGGGTTCAAAGATCCTGTGCTAGCAGGTGTGTAAGAATATGGAGATGGCTTAGTGCCTGAAGGTTTGGCTTGAGAGGTGGCCCACAGCAATCTCGTATTTCCTCTGCCCTTTCACAGAGGTAAAACCTCCAAGGATGACTTTGGAGGAATGAAAGTATCATCTTGTTTTATTTTCAAAAAAGCAATTGATTTTTGTATTTGTTTAAATGGGACTGTTGTTATTCATAAACCTTTAAACAGTGGTTTCTTTAATACTTAAACAGCTATGAAGAGAGATAGTTTTCAACCTGGAGTTGTGCTAATTTCTAGCTGACTTCTCTTGACTTCTCTGCAAATCTGTTGCTTGTTTCTCAGGACCATTCTGCCCTCCTCTGAGTATCAAAGGCAGCTGCTCTTACTGTTGTGGGTCTTTTGTCACTGACGGAGGAAAATTTCCCAGTAATCCTGTTGGAGGCAGCAAACAACAAAGAAATGGCTAAAATGCAGTGATGCCTTACATCCAGAAGGAAAGCCCGAGCACATCAGTCACTGCAAAGCTATTTGTAAAAGCATGCAGAGGCTCAAAGACATTCCTCAAGGACATTCCTCAAGGTCTGTGGCAGCAGGAAGGTGACCTGGCACAGAAGAGTGCAAACGCTGTATTCACCTCCTGCCCAGCYCTGGCTGTATTTACTGTCCACAGCACATCTCCTGCGTAATGGCTTTTGTCATTCTCACTGCTGCGTCTGCCTAAACGAGTCCTCAGAGATTTTAACTTAATGAAATCATTCCCGTTGTTTCAGAAGGAGCTTGGCTTTTCATAGTGTCCCATGTTGTTGTCACATGCCTGAGGGCAGGCATTCCAACTTGTCACTCATGGTGAATGCAAAAAGAGCATGTCTATGGCACTAAGGGGACACAGCTCGAACTTAAAATCCTAGATGCTTCCCTAGCGTAGCTCAATTCCCTGGGCTACGGGCGTCCATGAAGTCATGCTGGCAGAGACGTCAGGCCTCTTCATTTCACACTCGTATCTTTGGCATTTTAATGGCCTCTCAGGATCACACAGGGGTGGCAGTGGAGAAGAAAGGTTGCCAGGCAAGTTCAGTAGTCTGAACTGCAGAGGAGAATGAAAGAAGACGACATGTCAGCCAGATGATTGTCACAAAATTGTATGTATTTTTGGGTGAAATTCACAGAAGTTGGTGGTTTTTACTCACCATGGGAACCCGGTAAGAGRCAGTCAGGTACACAACACTCACCAGAGCTGATTTTGACCTCTGCCAATGGAGTCAATTATTTTCTCCTCAAAGGTCTGGACGGAGGCTCCATCACCAAGGAGGCCCTCATCACATAGTCATGTGGGGTGAAATCCCAATGTTGCTGGTGATGATGCAGTCTCTACAAGCACTGCGAGGACATTTCAGGTGATGCACGGCAATGCCTTTCACTGGAGACCACAAGACCAAATTCAGCCCTTCTTACATCACTTCATCCCGGAGGTGGTCCACTGGGTTTAAATGAAGAGGAGAAGCAGTACCCTAATCCCAATGAAGCATCTCTTTGTGCCAACAGCCACAGGATAAGAGATAAATGAAGGCAGGATGTGAGCCATTGCTGATCTCTTTCCTTTTCCTGGCTGCTAGGAGGGAAATCTGTCTGTCTTTATTTCCTTCTCTTCCCTTGATCTTGGCTGCTCACCAGGGACAGGTTTTGACTGCTGCCTGTTTGCCACCAGCTCTTCTTCTCCCTGATAGCTGAGCGCCCTGTGCTGCTGGCACCAGCAGCCCTGGGGCTAAGTGAAAAGGAACTGCAGTCAGACTTCTGGTCTCCATTGCAGCCCTTTACGTATAACGGTTTCTTTCAAATCCATCTTTAAATATAGTAAACCAAATGGACTTCATCCCAGAAGAACAGATCCTGGACGAGGTGTACTTAATTCTGAGTCATCAAAACTTGACTGAGGGCTCCCTGAGCAACCCAATCTCAGCTGTCCCCACTCTGAGTGGGGACCTGATCACCTCTGCGGGGTTGCTTCCAGCCTAAATGTTCCTCTGAGGCTTCAATCAGCCCCGTATGGGTCAGTCCAAGTAGCACCAGCAAACTTGCACAGACACTGCACTGGGCTTTGGTGGCAAACAGCAGCAGAAGACTTTGGAGGTGACCTCAAAGTTGCATTAGGAAATGATAATTAATGCAGTACTGGCAAACTGTGGGATATGATGCATGTTTTCCAAAGACAGGAGTCTGCCACAGGTGTTTGTGACCAGAACTGCTTCAGGTCTACAGCTAAAGCCCCAGGATCCTTCTCTGACTGCTGCTTCTGCCCCTTCTGTTTTTTCTAACATCATTATCCAGGAAGGATTATAATTCCCACAAACARCACAGGTTTCTTCTATTCTTAGGCCCTTTTAATTAGACAAAGAAAATTTCAAGTTCAGCAGCATCAGCAGCTTGTACACCATGGATCCTTACGGTCCTGGCCTGGCAGGTACCGGTACAGCTCCTTTATGACCGAGCGCCGTTTCCTACAGATCTATACGGAGGTGGCGGGGCAGCACGCTCAGAGAATGGGCCTGGCTTGACACTCTGGCAGGCAGAGCCAGGAATAAGGACAAATMTGCTGATTCAGGGTCCTACAAACATAGCTGATCTCATTGCAGTGAAAATAGGTCACTAATCACACATGGCCAACATCCAAAAACTAGCCAGGAAAATTGAATATCTGCTGGCTGAAAACTCTGTTTTACTCGAACGCACAGAAAGAAAGCAGTCTGCTTTAATTTGTTTAAAACAACCACCAGATTATGTGACCAGGAGGCGAAGACAGTGATCTCCCTCCCCTGTTATTTTTTTCAGCAAGCAACTCATTTATTGTTCCAGCCCATCCTTTGCTTCCGTTCTCACACATTAAAATAATGTGTAGTTCACACTTCTGTTTTTAACCTCAGTTACAGCAAGTGGGACTGATTTCTAAAGAAAAAAATCAGCATTAGCCTATATATTGATGACACTGATTYCTTTTATAGGTTTCTGTCTAGTGAAATGACTGAGATAGTATTGCCAGAATTAGTTCTTTCTAAATAAAAATAGCATCAAGGTTCCTGTTTTTTTGTAAGACAAACCTATTCATTTCTTTTTAGATCATTCTGAGTTTTCTTTTTAAGCTGGTTGCCCGTCCTGACATCCTGAATAATTAAATGGGAGAACACTTAGACTGCAGCAGGGCTGAGAGTTACTGATGTGGAATAAGTGTACCCTGATGTTACACAATGTGTATGGCGGGAGGGAAAGGCCAATCAATATAAATGAATCCCTTTTTCCATTGGATAAATGCTCTCCCTCTCAGTCAGCAACTGGGGAGAATATGGAATCTTTATAGAGATAAGATCTGCCCAAATTTTAGATCTGTTTCTGTCTAACTGAGGTCAGCTCAGGCAAGTTTTCTCTGCTGGCCATCATGACCTGGGAAGCAGGAGTGTTCTTCACTTTCACTCGTGAATCGAGTGGTGACATGACCAAGTGAAAATGGTTATAGAAATGTGAATAATTGTTGTTAGAATGGTCAGAGGAGTTGGTCAGAAATTATTACTTGTGCACTTGAACAGAAGGCCTAAAAGAGGCTGGTTAAAAAAATTGCACATGCAAGTTTGTAGAAAATTATTTAGTATATATGCTCTTGAATATTCTTAAGCTGTGTTAAAGCGGTGTGATACTTGAGAGCTGGGAATGCAAGAACTGAAACTAGCTCACAGTAGCACTTGAATTGCCTGCGCATTATGCTACAGGCTTTAGCTGTGAGGTCATGTTTTGTTTTCCTGCCACTCGAGCTGGTTCTTGTGCGTGGGCTCCGGGGGCAAACTGCTCCTCCCTCCTCCATCATTCCTGCCCCATCTCTTGTSTGCCGTGCAGGGTTCAGGCGCTTACCCAGGAGAGAGCGACAAGGTGCTAACCTCCCAGGGAGGTGTTTCCCAYCCGGGCAGGCCCCCTGCCCAGCCTCACTGCCCGACAAAATGATTCACAGCAGCCCATGCCAGGGAAAAGAGAGAGCAGAGGAAAATGGCTTGTCTTTCCAGCAACTCAGGGTTCGGTAGTTCAAGTTTTGCCTTCGTTTCTCCCTCACCCCATGGCCAGAGATCTCTTGTTGCAAGTAACAGGAAAGACTTTGTAGCACACACGCCACATCAGATTATGAGACATGGTCCTTTTAACCTGAGGGAATTTGTAGCGACTGATGTGGTCAGGCCAGCCCTGGCCGTGCTGTCTCCAGTGGGAAAGCCACAGAATCACTGCCGTGCATCAGTGACATTTCTGTGCAGTACTTATGCCGGGGCTAAAGCAAGAACAGACCATGTCATCACTAGACAGTGCTTAGCATTTATTTACAAAGGTTTTGTGACTCTGAGAGTCTCTCTGTTGGTAGAGGATCCTTCTAGTCCCTTAAGGCTGATATCACTGATTCAGCCAGCAGAGATCAAAGACTTTTTTTGACGGATGTTGTGTGCCYGACTGGCTCTTACTGGAATCTCATGCTAAGTGAGAACAACTGATTTCTTGCATGCTACACAACTGTAAACATAACTTTATGAGAAACATTCATCAAGCATGTAATACAAGCAGATTTTGAACTCACTGATTTAATAACAAGCTGTAGATGGAAATTATAAAAAAATTCACAGTGAGACAAATGACTAAACAATTTAGATGAAGAACTGAAATCAGATCTGAGACTGGTTTCAAATGCCCTGTCCGTCAGATTATATTCTGGAGTTAGATCCTTACCTGACACAAATTAATCCTTTCTGCCTTACACCATCTGAAGAATATCTAGAGTAACACGTAATACCTGTAACCTCTCCTCGAGGGTGAACACGCTGCAGCAATCGAGGGACCTTCGGCAAAGGAAAGCTCACAGTCCCTCAGGAGGGTCTGCAGGCTCTCCAGGAGCAGGGCAGTGTGGCCTTGGGTGAATTAATGTGTGTTTTCTTTGGTGTGTGCATACATAAGAACGTATTTAATCCTCCTGTTTATTTGCTTAGTCAGGCAGGATTTAAGAGGGAGCAGTGGAGGGACGAACACCAGAAATGTTCGAGCCCAGTGTCATGTAGGAATAAGTTGCCTTTAGGAAATCTCTCCTGAGCAGTTGAAGAAAGTTAAAGAAGGCAGCTGGAAAGAGCAAGCCCCAAGCAAAATAACCCTAGTGGGTATCCTGCGGGGTATATCAGAGCAAACCTCAGATGACACCCTGTAAACAAATCTCCAGTGCTGACTGCCAAATATACGTACATCAAAAGTCAAGCCCTTGTCCATGGACTCACATAACACAGACTCAGTGGAGTTTATCTTTTCTGCCCTCTTTTAACCCAAAGCAAACTTATTGCACAAGACCGTGAATCAGTTCCAACATACCCCGTCAGCCAGATACTGGCAGCTCCCACTAAATTTTCTTTTTCTCTCCAGTATTCACAGGTTTCTGCTCAAAAACATCCAAAAGCATTTCCAATTCCAACTTAAACCCACAAATCCGAGGAAATTCTGAGTTAAGCTCATAGCCCATAACAGTTGTCTTATCGCATAGACTGCTTAARGCAATTCATTCTTTTATGATCCTTTGATGAAGGGACTTTTCTTAGGAGAGAAATGTGCTGGATTTCATGCTTTGAGCAACTCAGCTGAGTTCTTAATGTTGCCATAAGACAGAGCAACTTGTTTTGTTATCCAAAAAAATAAATGTTCTGCCTGATACCGTATCAGCATGTAGTTCTGTAATTCCTGTTCTCCACGGACCTTGAAATGCTTAATAAATCCTGTCTTGACTCTGTTGCCATGCTTGTGAGGTAGGTAACTGTTGTTATTCACCTGTTAGGATGGAGAAAGGCCWTTCCAGAGAGTACCCTGTCCAAAACCATGAGCGGTTAGTAGCCATGCAGGGAAGGGGGCTGGGCTCCTTCTCTGCTTGCAGAGTTAGACCTTGTACCTGGGAGTTCAAAATATGTTATTTATAAATTGGCAGTGGAAACATTACTGTTTATCTTGTGACAGGTATTTGGGGGACTTCAAAAAGGATTAGGAGGATGGAGTCTGGTACCAGACCGCATTTTGGGGAGTTTTCCACAGTTTCTTTTGTAGCCTTGAACAAGGTAGTTTGCTGTCTAAATAAAATAAGTAAATGTAAGTGTGTATTAAAACATAAGTAATATTTTCCAGTTGCGTGGGTCCGAATCCAACAGATCCTGAAAAGATTTCCTCTGATCTAATGGGATGTCAGCTGGGCTTGCAAGGATAAATTCACCAGTGGTTCCCAGGTGCTGGAAGCAGTGATGCTGGAATACATATTTATTTTTTTCTTGATATTTCCTCAGTCTCCAAACAGACAGTAGTTTCTCTGTGGCACAGCCTTCTGCTTCAGACTGCCAAAAAATACTCTTCACTGGGAGCCTGCAGTTTTGCATAGACCATCCCTATTTCCATAAAGGACAAGGGATTTGATCAAACTTATCGACGTGCTTTGTTTACATACTTGCTGCTTTCCATTGCAGGAGAACCGACCAAAGATATCGACTGGAAAATTTAATTTGTGAAGAACTGGATATTGTCTGAACAGTTTTATTGTTCATTTTTTGTGTGGTAAAAATGTTAGGTCTTATCAAAACAAATAGCTTTTCCATTGAGATATTCAAAATGTGGTTAAATGAAAACATTTGCTATGTTGCCTTTTTGAATTTCTAGCTGGGTTTCACCACCTCCCATCTTTGGTCACAGGGGCACGGGCAACTGAAATAGTTGCGAGGGCCCCTCGAATGCCGGCTCATGGATGAGGAGGCCTGACACTGGCTTGCAGCGGGCAGACTCATTCTGGTATGGTTATCTGTGTCTTGGGCCTTCAAAGAACATCAATTTTAAAGGTATAGGGGTTTTTTGTTTGTTTGTTTTTCAAGTTAAAAAGAAAATTAAATTTCAATTAAAAGAAGCAAGCAAACTCATGATACAGGCACTTTGAACATTGGTCCTATTTTCAAGCTCTGCTTTTGGGGTATTTATTTGCATTAATATTGTCAGGAACATGGGAACACGATTCAAGATGTCAAACTCCACCTCATGTGCARTGACTGACAAGTCTGAAGGTAAACAGGCAGGTTTCCCCCCAACCTTCCCCCCCAGAAGCTAACATTGCTAGAAAGAGATGCCGAAGTGACTGACACCAGGATGACAAGTGGCATGCCTGGATATGTAACGTCGCACTGCTCGGGACCAGAGAGGCAGAGGCGGCCCTGCTGGGAAGACGAGCTGAGTGGCGTGGGCCCAGCTCTGCCTCGCTGTCTGCGGGACAATTACCCACCTGGCCAAGAATAGCAATGCTCAGACTGCTCGTCTTTTAACTGGGGCTGCTGTGCTTTTATAACCGCTCATTAAAGTTTATTTTTTGCAAAGGGAATTAYGATTATGGTCTAGGAGTAGGAGGGGCGATGCTTGGGGGACTCAAAATGACACTTGCGTTGAYAGCGCTGGCAGTCACTAAGGGAGTATCAGCCGGTGAGCGCCAAGCAATTTCTGCCTCTGCACATTTCACCCCCCTGCTGCCCCCTCCCCTGCCTTGGCTGGGCAGGTGAGTTGGGATCTCCAGCCTGTCAGTCTTCATTGACCAACCAGTCTGGCTAAAATGGCTGCAGGGTGGTTTTGCACGTTTCTGAAGGCATCACGCAGCAGTCCTTCCAGTCTGTGTCGCTGGAGGCAGAGCCCGAATCTAACCTGGGACAGGCAGGGATCTCTTGTTTGCAGCAGAAGCCAAKGGCAGTGGTTTTGCCCTAAGTCTGAGAGAGGCTGTTCTGAGAAGGAAAGCACAATGATGTCCCTGGACACCTCTGACAAATAGCTGAGACCAGAGAAGAACCAGTCCTACAAGCATGGATATAATCCATGCAAATATTTTAAATAAGCAAAAGAGCTCGATTTTTCTGAACTTTCCAAGCTTCACTCTTCACCATATTTACTAAATCATACCATAGTAATGAAATACCACTAAACAACATTAGGATCTTTATAATGGTCCTTCTTGGCTTCCACAGAGCTGCTGGCTATTTCAGCTGGCTGCTGAAATGATGCTCAAATGGGTTACTCTAGCTGGGCATTGGCAACGGCAGAGCATTTTCACGTTGAATTTACAGGGGGAAATCTATTACATTAATTAATTATTAATTTTTTTATTATGGAAGTGACTTGTTTTTGTATCTAAACTTTGTGCTGTGGCAGGGGGAAAGCTGATTATGATGGTGAAACTGAGAAGTTGCCATAAAAGTTAGTGTCTGTTTGGGGAGGGGTAGTGCAGACTACACACATCCCAAAATACACAGACAATTTAGTGGTGCACACTGCTAGCTAGGATGACAAACACTTTCACTGTGCTATCCTAGCTGAGGGGATTAAAATGTCTTCTAGCTGTAAAGCCTTTTAACTTTGCTTACAGCTTAGTATGTAATTATTTCTTTTATGTGCAGTGAAACAACTACCATGGACGTTTGATCCTTCACAAAAAGCTATCCAATGGCCTAGCGATTGGAGTACTTCCCAGAGAAATTTGGGTTCAGATCCCTGCTTCAGATCTGGAAGAGTGTGGAACTTGAACCTGGGCCACCCATTACTTCTGTACACATTGCCATCACCTACTACTGGATGTGAAGTCCATTGCTGTCTCCTTTTTTCTAGCTCTGGGATTTCAGTCCAGGAGAGGATTCATGACTAAAGATCCTAAACAGTGTTAAGTGTCTAGCTGCCCAGAAAGAGCATGGCGTTTCATGCTGCTTGTTTTTAGGTGGCCAACTTTCCAAGTCTCCCCAGCTGCTGTGAGGAGAAGCGGGGACTTTATGGAATGTGCCAGCAGTGAGCGTGGAAATGGGAGTTTCCATCCTCCTCCTTGGATCCTAACTAAAAAAGCCACCTTTGAAGCCTTTGGTTAGGAACTATCTGAAATGAATGCCAAGATGTGCCTTCACTTCAGCAGGCATCATGGCCTATATGTATTTATACAGCCTTCACAGAAGCTTGGCTAGCAGGGCCTTGAAAGTTAAAATCTGTTGCTGATGCTTGAGAAAGAAGGAAAGGTGAGGCCTCTGGAGGGATGCAAAGAGGAGACCTTTGCTAGCAAAACTAGCAAATAGATCAATACAAACATGCTGCTGATCACATTTGCCAAGTGCAGAGGAAGCAGCTGTAGGGATTATGGTGATGCGCACTGTTACAGAAGAAGAAAAGGTTTTAGCTCAATGGATGGACAGAGAGGGCCACCTCTTGGCTTTGACATTGCTTTGACTGATGCTTGTCAATGTAGGTCACCGCAAAGCTGAAGCCCAGCTGCCCAGACCAGCAGGTTGGGAGCGTACATGCAGGTGTTATGGGGCGTGGAGAGGAGGAGGCCCCACAGCACCCCCCGCRGACACCCAGCGTGGGCAACCACAGCCTTGCGAGATAAAACTTCAAGAGGACCACGGCAGGATTTTGTGCAAGGCTTTGCCCCTAGAAACCCTTATTCAGTTCTCACRCTTAAACAGCCACCTTGCTAAGACCTCTGTGTGGCCATAAATGCTATTTGTGCTCCGTGGTGGCAGTAAATGTCTGCTTTCAGCTCGGTTTAGCGTGACTGAGGCACACAGAGGAAATCACTGAGAAAATAACAGGTTAGCGTGCGAAAACTGTGCTTAAGCAATAAGGCAAAACTGATCAATTGTGGACCAAAATGTCACGGTGAATGTGCAGCACAGGCAGAGGGATCAGACCAATGGTGCGGATTTGATAAATCCCTCATTTATTTGGTAATTGTCCTTCTAACCCTATGGAGGCAGGTTGAAATACTGTCACAGTTTTTCTTCTTTTTCTAACTTTTTTTTACCATGTATTATCTAGAAATAAATATGACAGCAAGTGTTTCAAATTATCATTTCACAGTAAAAACTTGATCTGAGCACTTACCTACTTGCTGAAACATCCACAAGCAGCTAATTTTTTGCTGTCTGCAGCCACTTGACTACAGGCTGATAGAGAGCCTGTATTTTGTCACCCTAAGTTTGCATGGGTATTTCGGTCTGCCACCTGAATTTTCCCAGGCTTGCTTTGTGCCTAATAGCAAGCACTTTAATTCCCTTTAAAGCTTGAGTAAAATCCCTTCAACCAGGTTTTAGTTATGGAGGTGGGCTCTTGCACGGAAATATTTTGAATATTTGTAAATGCACCATTTTAGTGTCAAGTGATGAATGAGCTTTTTAACTTGGCAGTGAAACGCCCAGTGACTGAGCAGGCGTTGCAGATGCCAGAAGCAGCAGCCTTCGGAGGTCACTTGGACTGCTGGCGTTTCTCGTAACCCACCAAACCGCTGTCGGGCAGGAACCATTCCCTGTCCCCCCTGATGTGAATCAGAGACAATGTGGAGGATATAATTCAAATAGCTGTGACCTGAGAGGATGAGAAAAACTGGGAGCCGGCACCTAGTGTGCTGGGCAGATGGCACAGTTTGTAAGGCATGGAAAAATAAACCCTGACCCGCTGCCTTGCGGTCCGATTGCCCGGCGCGCGTTCCCTGCCCGCGCTCACCAGCGAAGCAGGGGTGGGCGGCAGCCGTCACCGCCGCGGCGCGAGGAAAATGGCAGTGCAGCACTGGAAGGGGTAAGCTGGAGGCTTAAAATCAGACCATTTCTAAGGGAGATGCACCAGCGGGACAGGGTCTTGCATGTTGTCAGTAATGTGGGGTTTTCATCGGGCCCATCCTTCTGCCCAGAGAGGCTGGGTTCCCTCCTGCTTCCCACAAGTGAAAAGCTCCGAATGAGGGTCTTGAAGGGAAGAGCTGCCAGTGTGTAAGAACTAGAGAGGGCTTGTTTTCCCCATTTATGCTGTGTTAGGACCACAAAAAAGGGGAAGAAGGCGGCTTGGGGCATCCCTGGGTGCACAGCTCCCCAGCCAGCCAGACCTTCTGTGCGTCCGGAGGTGCAACATTTCGTCTTGCCTCTCCTCCTTACCGAGCAGTAACTCACACGAGTGACAACTCAGAGGAGCGGTGGGGGGGAGGCGGGATGAAAAATGACATAGAAATGCCGGAATTTTTAAATTCTCTTCCGTACCAGCACTTGCAGGCAGTACAGTTCCCTTCCTGCGTAACAGCATCCCGTCGGTGACTTGGTCACACACAGCAGCGTTCATCAAATTTCAGTGCTCATTACATGGTTACGTACCAGTTTTGTTTCTGTCTACTGATTTTATTCCCCAGCTGTACCGCTGCAGCTGGGATCGATGCAGGCGCCTGTGCTGACATCCCRGGGGCAAAGGCAGACGTGACCCTCCCTGGCCAAGGTAGTTTATGCCGAGGGTGCTTTGCTATAAAGCCCTTGGTCTGACAGGCCACAAATTTATTAACATACAAGTTATGTTATTGTAGTTCATTTTTTCAGAGTTCATTTCATCACGTTTTACCACATATTCGTGTTATAGAATTTCATTTATTCTCCAGGCACTGGAAAACAAAGGCAAATTCCATGAGGAGGAGGTAATTTAGAGATGGTTTGAAACTGCTATACTTCAAATGCGTTGTCATGCTGTACCTTTACCTTGGGTGTCCTTCTTTACTAGCTCAGTAATCTAAGTACACACAATGAGAAAAAAACCCCTGTTCTTACATTGTGTCTCCATCTAAAATTACCTTTAAGTTTTCTTGTAAAAACCTACAATTTAAATGCGCTTTCAAGCATGGAAAATAAGCACCTTCCGCATGGAAGGGGAAAGCAGGCTAATCAAAAGCAATGAAAGAGAAATGTATTCCTATTTTTATTTTTTTAAAGAGGTTACTGACTACCAGCTTTAGGGCTGTTCCCCAAGATTTTCAAATTTAAAAAATTCAAAACCATAATGAAAAAAGTAATTTTGGAGTTTCTGGTAACATTAAATTTGGGAGTATTTGTTGTTCTGGATTGGACAAAATAATCTGAAATGCAGATTTTTCAATTATAGCTTTGATTTCCTTATGTTGCATTGGTAATTTCAAAGTATTTGAAAATGTAGATTGAAACGTTCCAGTCTATGTTTCCACAGTGATCTTAACTCAATGCTTTATTTTCATTTGCTTTTCAGAAGAAATTTATTCAGAATCAATGTTTTCAGACATTGTGGTTATGACCAAGGGATATTTCCAGACATGAAAACGTTGTCAGAAAGTTTTTGCCCAGCTTTTTCCTACTTCTTTGAGCAATACAGCTATGACTGCAAGAGCTGACATYGTCAAAACTTGCAGGCAGGTGCTGTGTTTGTACTGGCCTCTTATCGCTTGTGGCTTTCCCGGCTCTCAGCTGGTTTTTGGTCTGGCGAGGAGAGCACAGAAAGTCAAGGCTGTCAGTGTCATTAAAAACAACATGAAAGTCACGGTATCAGTGAGCCACCTATCTTAACTGCTACCTGTTGATTTGGAGCTTGCTTTCTTATCAGGGGCCAGGAGACACCTGGGTTATTTCCAGTAAGGAAAAAGCCAGGTTTGGGGAGAAGAGAGAAATTCAGCGCAGCTCACCTATTGCCGTAACAGGAGGTAACTTAGTTATTTGGATTTTGGAGGTAAATTTACTTTTAAAAGAACAAAAGCAGAATTGATCTTGATACTTAAATAAAAAATAATTTAAAAAAAGGGTTTTTTTTACTGCCTATATTGGCCAAAAAAGCAAACAGATGGGTTAAGGTTCCAGGCTGTGTTAAATAACTGTGTTTGTGAGGCAATAGGTGAAATTCTGCTAAAATCACTTCCCAGGAAAAAAAAAAAGCCCTGTCAGGTTTATTTTAGTGGTTGGTCACTCTGGCACAGAAAGTGTAAAGCCTAAGAAGTGAGCACAGCAGGCGAGGCTTAGCTTGAATACCTGAAGCAGCTCTCAGCAGCAAGTGGAATGAAACCGGAGAGCTGCCAAGGCAGTGTGGTGTCTGGCCCCTGCCCAGAGGGAGGAGAGGGCTGGTACAGACAGCCCGACTGCCAGGGCAGAAATATTGCTAATAAATCATTAGCAATGACAATAAATGATGCTTTTGTAAACTGATTGCTGGAAAGCATTCTGGAAAAGGAGCCTCTGATTGCAAAAGCTGCCTTAAAATTGGAGTCATTTCACCAAAACCAACTAAATCTACATTTCGTGTGAATTGCAGACATGGCAACGGCAGAGCCCAGCAGTCCGATCTCCCAGAGCTGATGGGAACCGGGGCTGCTCCCGCGTACCTGGACAAAACCAGAGAGGCTGCAATGGTGTGAACTGCCAGTGCTCTGCTAGTCGGAGTAAAAGGAAAAACTGCGTGTTCTCAGACCTGCTTGCACTCCCCTGCACCTAGGAGGATGTAGGACGTGTCCTCTTGCCCACCCCGGAGCTGGGCAAGCGCGGTGCCGAGCCGACCGCTCAGCCCCTGCCCTGCCCGGTGCTGATGCCCTTGGTCCTTGAGCTCATGGCTCTGCGTGCCCCAGCCAGGCGAGAAATGCTGACTGCCTCCTGCAGCCTGGATTTCCAGTCAGGAGAACCCAGCATGAGGCAGTTGTAGACAGACAGCTTGTTTTTGAGAGAAATGGTGATGCCAGCGCTAGTTGAACCTGCCACGCTGCCTGCTCTGTGCAGGCGCACACCGATGGCAGCTTGTGTGGGCTCAGGCGTGCAGCATGTACCCGCACGCTACGACTTATTTTAACTTCTGATGGGCAGCAGTTTCTCATTGCAACACTCAGAGGAGGTTTTTTCCTCTTGTTTTTGCCTTTCATGAATACATTTCAAATAGCGAACCCTGGGCCCGTTGTTAGTGACCGCAAAAGGCATGCTGAGCATAGGCAGTGTTTAGCACCCCTTTTAGCAGCCTGTGGGCCTGCTAGAGGTACGTACCGTGGTCTGTGGCTTCCTCTGTGTCCGAAACCAGCCAATGCTTGTAGCACTGCATACCAAGGCAGTGTGTGATTAGCTAACATTTAAACTTAGCTGATTTGTAGCTTATTTCAAATCCAGCAGTGCTTCTTCCATATGATTACTGYGGAGCAAAGAAGAAAAGACATCACAAATGCACAGCATTATGTCAGTTTGGTTCATCTTCTGGGAGGAGGACAGCTGGCTTCGCAGGAAGTTTGTGCATTGGTGTTCATGTCCACAATCAAATAAATGAAAAATATTTATAGATATTTGATTTTTTTTGCTTGTTTACTAATTCAACTTGAACAGCTGGAATGATCATGTACAAGCCTATGTTCTTATTTCATGTTAAAGTAGTGTAGTCCATCACGATGAAGGGAGCACAGCTGATCTGCACCATGTAGAGATCTGGTTCACCATGGGGAGGCCCACGCCGCAGAGCGGGGATGGTAGCACCCCCATGCAGCACATGGTGCTGGGAACCCAGATTTTCAAACTGAGCCCTCTCTAGGGCTGAGCCCAAAGCAGTGCAGAGCACTCTGGCCCTGATCTGATGGATTAGCATTTGCTGGATTAAGTTTCTACCATACAGCTTCTGATATCCTCTGCTGAACAAACAAATTAAAATTACTAGATGAAAAGTATAGAAAGACTGTTCTTGGGCAATGCATGTATCCTAAAATTACACCATGGAGGCTATCTAGCTATCTGCTGCTGGGTGATTTTGTTTATGAAATAACTTGAGGGAAAAAATAAAGGAAGAGATCAATGCAATTCCAGAACTAGTGACTAATACACACATATAATTCTGTGGTCTCATAGGAAATCTGCCCTTAGTTAGTCTAAGATTTGGCAGTAGGTAAAAAGAAAAATATTGAGTCAGTAGAAAACACCCGAACTGTGAGGAAAATCTGTCTTCTGATTACTAGCAGGTCTGCAAATGATAACAGACTCTTTGCTTATGTCTTATATCCCTGGTAAGGCACTAGGGTCCCCTTTTTCCCTTCAGGCCAGGTCACCCAGTTTCATGTTTCCTATTCTTCTTGCAGATGTACTTAACTGAAGGCTTTGGAAATTTTCATATGGCAATTTAAAATCCTTATTTTATTCTTTTAGATACTCTTGCTGTGTATTATGACCTTGTTCCAAGAAACCTTGTTTTATAGCAGTCTGTCCTGAACTGTATTTCACCATCAGCTGAGGCACTTAAGCAATAACTAAATTAATACTTCATCCATCCTCCCTTCTAGACTTGGCAGCTTGTGCTTTCAACATCATCATCCAAGTCTGCTGCTATTAAAAAGACCCCACACTGAACCCTCTGGTGCTTCACTAATATTTTCTTTCTAATCTGGAAAGGCTAATTTTGTTTCTTGTGCTGGGTCGAAGACAGCTTTTGTTCTCAAATGTCAAGAAGCCAGCTTAGCACACCTTCGGCTTTGAACTGCTGGACTGGAAATGAATCACTGCACTTCTGAATTTATGGGTATGGGAAGCCTGACAAATCATTGTCTCCTTTTTGGTCACCAGTATCCCCAGGACTTTAAAGTAGTTCACCCTATGTATATCTTATCCTGCTACCCTGAGCTCAGTATTTACCAAATGTTCATTAAATGCTTGCTCCACCTTGAGCTTCCCTAATTTAGCATCCATTTTTTATTGTTCCTGAGTGGATGCCACACAGATCCCGACATCCTGAATAACTCTCCTTCTATATCGGCATTATGGATACAAGAAGGAGTTCTGTAGTGTGTAGTCTCCCAGATGAAAACCTGGGGACAGCAGTATTCAACATGTAGAGAAACCTGTGATCACCTGAACCACAGGAGGACAGTCTGACTGTAACAGGGAAATACACAATTATTCACTTTTTGTACTGGGAAAGGACGCTTTGAGCAAGGTGGGCTTTGCACTCCAGTAGATGCGAACACCTTCCTGTAACTTTTGTTCTTTAAGAATTAATGTTACATACTAGTGATCTCAAAATTGCCATTGGATTTGGGCACTGGGTCTCTGGTGTCTTTTTCAAAATCCTAGCCAGGTTACAGTCCATATGGTCCTTATACTCCTGCAGTAACTCAGGTCTTCTGTCAAAGGGCTGGGTCCTGTTGTGTTCAGCACCGTGTAAAAGGGGAACAAAAAGTAGGTGTCTGCCCCAGGTCGCCCACAGTTAATTCTAGGATAAATCTGGTACCAGGTATTGTGAGACACCTCTAACTTGTTTTTAATGAAAAACTGTTTCTTTTTCACTCGGACCAGCACTCTGAAAACACACACATCTCCAGCCATTTCTCACTGCATATAAATTATAGGATATATTTGGTAAGTAATATGCTTTAGCAATGCAGTGAAAATAACTCGCTGCTTTAGTCACCTTAGAAATGGCATGAGCAGCCTCTGCTAATCAGTCCTTGTCCAGATAYTCCAGTTATTCCAAAATCCCACACTCGATTTCAGTTCACAGCTCTCCCGTGTATTATT
Source organism: Oceanodroma leucorhoa (assembly GCA_030449065.1). Lineage (NCBI taxonomy): Eukaryota > Metazoa > Chordata > Aves > Procellariiformes > Oceanodroma > Oceanodroma leucorhoa. Next base: position 5,044,764 of record JASVER010000078.1, read on the forward strand.
CTCTTTCATCAAAATGGCATTTTGCCTGTATGCTGATGTATGTTTTGGAAACTGTGACAGCTGGATACGGACATACGAGAGAGGATGCTTTCACAAGGGCACCTGGGAGGTTTTCTCCCATGTAAAGGGCTGACCTGTCCCATCAGTTGTGGGACAGCTTCGAAGCTGAGGCACACTGGAGAAATACGAATATGGGTTTTGAATGTGAGGTGTCTCCTCTCCAGACCTTTTCCTGCTGATACTTGAGCTCAGCTGGAGTCTGGGGCAGGAGCCTTCTGCTGCCACGGCTGGCCCACGTCCTGCCAGCCCCAGCCCTGCACCCTTCCCAGCACCACCTCGCTTTTCAGCCATGTAGATGAGGGAGGAACGAGGAGAGCAGCACGGGACCTGGGTGGTATCTTCTAATGTATTTTGACTTTTCATACAGATCCTCATGTTCCTCACTGATGGCTTTTCCTTTTGTCCCCAAAGACTTTTTTCTGGGTCTCAGCTGCAGGAGACCTATTTCTCTGTTGGCCAAGTTTGCAGGTCACCTCCTGCCTTATAAATATTTCCAAGGCTGCACCCAAGGCTGCACCTCCTCAGGCAGTCCGTTCATGCCCCTGCGGTGAGACTGGCAGGGCTGGGAAGGGCAACCGCTATTTCTGGTGTTTTCAAGTTCTCCAGCGCTYGTTCTATTATTTTCCTCCCATACCACTATGTGTTCAACAGGATACAGACCCAGTTTCTTGGACTGTGATGCTATCTTTCCTTTGGTTTCCATGATGGGGACCTAACTCAATGGCAACTCTTGTAAGCAAGGTCCCCACCTGGGGACCACAAGGGGGCTGCAAAGGAGGGGAAGAACGTGGGATGTGTCCTAGGCAGACGGTGCCTGCCTAAGATCTATCACAAATTACTATTTCCTATGCTGGCTTTCAAAATAGCAGATCTGTTACCTTGATATCCACACCTTAAATGCACGCTGGGACAGGTGAGYCCTTTGTGTATTAGTGTATGTCAGTAAGGTGAACTCTGGGATTGCCCTTCCAAACCCAAGGAAAAAAAATGTGGCTTTGCAGCCCATGTCCTACAGTTTCACTTGTCCCTTCACTATGCTTTGGAGGGAGTTTGATTGCTGCCTCCCTCACAGTTGTCTCCCAGGTAGCCCATACAATTGACTCAGATCTATATCTGAGTCATCACATTGCACAGGTCCACCCAGAGCACTTCACAGGCCCTGGCCATGCATTAAATGCCACCTCCTCTGGACAGAGAGCAGAAACCAAAATCAGCAAATAGCACACTGAGGAAAGCAGCAATTCTGGCTTATTTTTAGAGCAAAGATGTCAGAGGGTTTGCAAATCCCAGCAGGACACACAGAAATCTGGTGTCTTAAGTCACAGCCAAGACAAACACACACACCCTACGATGGAAGGCACCAGGTCAACCACGCTGGAGAGAGACCTACATACAGGTTTGATTTATGAAATAGGGTGGACAAGCTTATGCTAGACCTCTCCTTTTCCTGAGAATCAAGAGATGATTGCAGGCTCTCCAGTGCCCATGTGGCACCTCTCATACAGTCTTCCCGAACAGTAATCCTAGTAGTTAAATGTCTTGTGATACTTCTGCAGTCTTGGGTTTCACTGATGTTGCTTAAAGCTTGGTCCATCCCCGAGTGCTTCGGCAGGGGCTAACCCTGCCTTCATGGTGAGCACTGCAAGGGTTTCTTCCTCCACACCGGTCGGTTATCACCGGCAGGAGCCAGCAGACGTCCCAGGCGAGTCACCTGGCTGCTCCAACGCTGTGTGTCTGGGCTCGCCCTGCTGAAGTGGCACTAATTATCCTGCTAGCATTACGCAAGGAGGTATGACGCACTAAGCAGAGGGCAGAGCACTGATTACATTGCAGGGATGATTACAGGAGCCTTCTCAGATATCCACCTACCCACAGGTATATTCACCTGCTGCTGCTGTATATACCCGCGGCACATTCGCAATGCCGCGATGAGCTATTTAGGGTGCGTGGAAGCCTCCCAGGGCTGCTGTCAGCAAGCAAAGGCCAAGCAGAGCCCTGCCTACTCCTGTGGGGATGCCTCCTCGGCTGTATTCAGCTGAGTACAGTGTCCTTACTGAAACGCTCCGGAAGGCATCCAGCCCTTTGCCAGGAGCTGGTATCGCAATGAGTTAGGTCACACCAAAGGGACAGATACTTCATAGAGGCATAAGGGATTGCATCACACCAAGGGGCTTCCCCCACCTGCCGCTCCCCTTGCCCCTCTCAGGGAAGCTAGCAAGCTGCCAGGCTGCCTGAGAAACCTCTTACTTTCCTCAGTTGTTTCCTTTGGACCAGAATTTCTCAGCGCTTCCTCCCCTCCCTGCCCAGCCATAGCTGAGAAGGCCGTAAATGCAAACAGATTTCTTTTGCAAGTATTTTTTATTCTGAAGCATTTGACTGAAGCAACATTAAAACTATATTGCCCGTGCTAGGATTTCTTTGCTCTTTGTTGTCAACAACATATTTTTAAAAGAAGCATTCCAGGTTTGTTCTTTTTTTGTTGTTGGTGTGATCGCCTTGTTTCAGAGTTACTTAAGTAGGAAAATATTTCCCCTGGAAGGGATCCAAGCCCACAGAAGTCAGGCAGAGTCTCTCTGTTGACTTTAAATGCACTATGGACTAGGCTGCTGTAAACCCCTAGAACAAATACATCGGTAAAGTCCAAAGCGATGTTGGGTTTAATGAGACAAATATGGCAGGACCCGTGACGGTGAGCAGCGCCGATGTTAGTTACCTTAGTGGCGCAGAAGGAGAGCTCTCTGGACTGCGGGTATTTATACAGTTAATTGATAGCTGGATATTTATAGCCTGGCAATGATCTTTTTAAGGCTACAGACACCAGGCGTGGGTTTTCCCATGGGGAAGGAGAGGGGGATGGAGCGGAAGCAGTGCTGATAGCGGTGGTGGAGGTCTGAGACAGCTTTTCCCCTCACTGCCAGCTTTGGTCTTCCTCTCCCCAGCTTCACTCCCCCAAATATTTGCTGTTTCTGCACAAAGCCACAGCAAGGCACCGCTGTGATTGCATATCTGTTTGTGCCGTGCATCTCAGCCCCTTCAGCCTTCCTCCGTGCGACCTCACGGGTGGGAGCACCCTGCAGCTGGGGAGGGGATTCGGCCCCAGRCACGCGCCCTCGGCTGTGCTGGGACAAGGGGAGGACTCGGCGGGGGTTACTGCCCCTCGGGTCACTTGGCTGAACTGTTCCTGCAGTTGCTGCTTCTCCTCTCCCAGCCGAAATAAGTATTTCTGTTGCGGAAGCAAATTTTGCCGGGTGCTGGGAGCTGGGAGGCAGCGCTGGGAGGCAGCCCCGGGGCAGAGCCAGGCTGGCAGTGGTGGCCGGGGCGGCGGATGCCACCAGCACCCACTGCTGCCACCGTGGCTGCCCTGCCCGTGGGCTTCCCTTGCCCAGCTGTGGAAAGTGCTGGGAGCTCAGCATCCCCTACAGCTGCTGATGTAGGTACCTGCGCCTGGATTAAGGAAAGCAACATTATGGCTCCTGTTTTTGAAAAGGTTTGTCCCCCGGCTGTACCGAACATCAAGACTCTTGGGGACACAATTTTGAACCTCATATCCTCCATTTGCTGATGCTAATTAGAAAAACAACTCCAGCTCTGCACACCCAAACACTATTAATGCAAAGCAAAGCTGAAGGCTTGTAAGACACAGCCAACACGCAACGAACATTTTGGTGGTTGCATTTTTCCTAATGCTGTGTCTCACTGAAGATAATAGAAAAGCCAGAGAGTTATTCTGAAGGAAGAGCTGTTGTTAGCTCTGATGAATACTGGTGATTAGGATCGGCTTTGATCCAGTGCTGGAACCCAATCACTGTTAAGATCTCTCCTTAAAAATGAACTTATTTAATGTTTACATAAAAATGCCACATAAAAATAAATTGAATCTAGCCTCTGGAATCATACCCAGCATATCTGCCTTGGAGTATATGTTTACCTCCTGAGAATTCATACAGTAATTAGATGAATGTGCTTAATTAATCACATTTCCTGTGCTGAAGAGGTTTGATGGAAAACATTTGCTTCCATCACTTTATTAAAGCATTATTGAGTGTTGCGCTTGTCATGTGTTCATCACCAGCCTTCTCGCCAATTAATCCTGACAGAATGAAGTTTACCAACAGCAAAGTAAGCCAGTGCTCACACAGTTGCTTTGCTGTAGCTTTGTGTACATGCCTTCATGCCTCTAGGTAATTACCGGATAATTGAGAGCAGAGTCTGTTTAATCTAAAATGAGATGTGCTAAATATAAACCATTTTCAGTGCCTGATTGATACTGTTTTAATAGGCTTGGTATCATCTACTGCCATGGACATGTAATGCATGATTACCTTTATTTATTGCTTGTGTTTATTATCAATTTTAAAGTCAAAATATGATTTGCCAGCATGGTTATTATACCTACGAAGCAATTATTGCTTATTTAATATTTTTCCCACACACCATGCCTGAATTAAAGCACGGGTATTCAAAATCAAAGGCCTGAAGATAGAATCCTAAACCTTTTTAGAGGCACTTAATATTTGGCCTTGGCCACAACATTATTAAGACTCCATCTCCTGGGAGCCAGCATCTGATGTGGGGGCAGGGGTACCTGCCGGAGGACTGCCAGCAGTTTCTGAGGCTCAGGAGGGGACACGCAGAGACCTTCCCAGTGCAGAGCGGGCACGGGAGCAGAGGAGCTGGACGGGGCAGCAGAGCTGGGGAGAGACCCAGGAGCAAGCCCTAGAGCTGGACCCCACCAGTCAGACTCGGGCAGGGACACCCAGCCCTGCTCCACCCCATCCCACCCCATCCCATCCCACCCCATCCCATCCCATCCCATCCCATCCCATCCCATCCCACCCCACGCCAGGAGCAAGCACAGACCTCACCAAAAGAAAGCGCAGATGGTGGGAAGGTTGGGAAGCAGGGAAAGAGGCATCCCTTGAAATGTCATCACCACTGCTGGTGACTTGAGCCTCCTCTGAGAATGGGAGAGTCGACTGGTGCTTGCTCCTTTCTTTTCTCTCAGGCCACCAAAAATGGCTGGGATGCTCCAGCTCCTGCAAAACAGCAGCCAAGTGGGATGGAGGCTGCCCTCCGCTAGTGCTGGGAGCTAAACGGCTCTCCAGGACTATACATCAACTCACTGGCAGAGCTGACACTAGTTAGGAGTCACTAACACTAAGCTGCAGAGAGAATAAATCAGATCCCACTGACTGCCTCTTAACCAGGTTTTCACTGCTACGATACCAAGGCCATCTTTCTAAGGGCTCTTCCCTTCTGACCACCTAAAATATTAGGCATGCAGACAAATATTAATGAAAGCAAAGCAATTTCCCTATTCTACCAACTGTCCAGTCCCAAGAAGCCTCTTATTGTAGAAATAAGCTAGCTGTCGTAAGCACTTCTGCTTACATAGTCATTAGGAATGGAAATGCTTATTTCCATACAAAAATAAAATGCTTACCTACTGGTGGGCAATCAAATTTTGTTCTTCTCTCTCTGCCTTACTGCAAGAATTTTGTGTTACAATTCAGGCATTTTTATTGCTGACACATTCACAAAGTTACTTACAGTATTGTGCATAGCAAGATATCCTTCATATATGAGTCTGTATTTCCAGCAATTACACAGAGCTACTGCAGAGATATTTTTTAGCCATGGGAACATTTCATTCTTTTTTTTGGTCAAAAACTAAACCTAGATTTGGCTGGAAAATATGTGGCAACAGTTTGACATTTTTGATAGGGTGCTTCTGTGTGCATAATACTGTTTCTTCCAAAAGTTGCTGTTGGAAGGCAACCTGGACTGAAAGTTTGCAGCCAACTTTAGCAATGACTCCTTTATACATGCCCTGCCTTGTTACCTTCTCTGTCACTCACAGACTTATTCCCAGCTTTAAAAACGTTTTCAGAAAGGGGAGATATAGCCCAAAGGGTCCTGAGTCTCTGCAAAAATGGAGAAAGAGCTGAAGAGGGAAGACTGCGCAGCCTTGCCATTGCCCGTCCCGTTCCCTTCTGCTGCACTGCTAATGGTAGGGCTGAAATCCTGCTCGGTCTGTTTGGTTAATCATATAGCTGGGTGTGCTCTAAAACCTGCAGAAGTCAACAGAAAAAATGTCTTAACCCTTGGTGAGTTTCAGATAAGCCTTCTTTAGGATTTGGGTTTGGAGGGCTATGTGTTGGTGCARTACTCGCACCGAGTATTGCTAAACCAAAGGAAAACACACCTAGTGTACTCTTGATATCTAGTGAACTCCTGGAAATATCTTAAAACACCCTGGAAATACCTTGGATAGACAAATTAACCAAGAAACAGTAAGCACTTGCCACTGAAGGGAATGGGAACATCTAAATGTCTGAGGTACGAACTCAGCCCATAGTCTCGCAGCCAGAGAGCCATCTGGCTGAAACCCACGCTTCTGTGTGATGCAAGTAACAGGGGAACCCTGTATAAGCTGCATCAGCCCTTTCAGCTCCRTTAACTGTTGTTTGAAAAATAAGAAGGATAAATAGAATAGGAAATCTCATAAGTTTATTCTTTTTTCATTAAGCACCCATGTTAGGCATCACCCTGGGACAGGCTGCCATTTGGTACAGAAACAGCAGAGAGAAGGGGGTGGTTTGGTCCCTGGCCAAGTGAAGAACCTGGCTGACCCTAGTTGAAGATTCACCCGAGAGTCAGTAACAAACTTTACCTCCACATGAAAAACTCTAGACTCTATCAGGGACAAGAGAAGTGAATGCAGTGGCAAATAGCAGGAGAGAAGGGGAGGTTCATAGGAAGTAAGAAACATGGAAAATATCACCACAAAGGTTAGGATGGGAAAAGCCTGTGATCATCTTGGATGCTATTAGTAAATAAGATAGAGAGGAACTCACAGGCTCCCTAAGGCCCCCATGGAAGTAAGCACTGAAGCATATGCTCCAAGGTATACAGGTATCTACACGCTCGCTATACCCACGGAGTAGGTGTCCCTGCACACTACAAAGTTACTAACTACACTCAAATTCCTGGCACGAGTCCYGCATCTGATATCAGCATGGCTGTGCACACACTTGCTTTCTTCGTATCTGAGGAAATTCTTTTGCAGAAGTCCTGAAAGGTGCCAGGGACTGGGGCTGTTGCCTGCTACCGAGCACGGGGTGCGAGCGGCTGCCTGCGTCTCGCCTGCCTGTGCGGAGGTGGGGGAATGGGTCTGCCCCTGCAAGCCGTTCAGACCTCATCTCCTCCACACAGACCCGCCAGCAAGGGTACCAATTAGTGCCAACGGGAGCTTRTTGAGCGCTGAGGTAGGCTTGCTGTTGTGCAATTGCTGGGAAATGAAAACAGCCTGTTCCTGCAGGTTTTTTTTTTTTCCTCCTTTTTTTTGGTATTGTACAGTAACTACAATTAAATCTTTCTTGGCACAGCATTTCATTTGAGAGCTCTTTCCCTATATGACTGCTCTGCATCCCTGTGTGAACTACTTGATGTTTCATTACACAAATAGGCTTCATTTGCAGAAATGATGCCCTGCTGGGAAAAATCAAATGCTTGAATTACAGGTATTCTGCAGGGGGGAATCTGTCCTCAGACAGTGAGGTCGGGAGTCGAGACCTGCCTGCAGCTGCTGGGCTGGAGCAGTTACGCCGAGAGAAGGATTTATTTTTAAACGCCTATTTTAAGGAAAAGGCTTCTGGGTCTGAGGGGGAAAATAATTATTGCTCAAGATGTGCCTGAGCCGTAGAAAGCCAAGGATGCTGGTTGTCCTCCAGCCAACTGTGGGAAGACCTTGAACAGCAGCTGCTGAAGTAAGGCGCGAGTTCATCTGCAAACACCTCCCCAGGTTCATGACCCAACTTTCCTGCCTGCGCTTAAAATCTCACAAGAACTACCCGGGCTGGGTGGATTTCGGGTTGACAAAAAACAGGGCTGGGACTTCATGGCATGTCCCCTTCTTTCTCCCTCCCATCAGGCAACAACTCCTTTCTAGGGCATTGCACGGCTTTTGTGCTTGACCCAAGCTGAGCAGGACAAACTAACAGCAAGAGAGCTTGGAGGAGTGTTAACAAATCTCAGCCTGCTTCCTACCTTCCACTCCTCTCCTGGTTTTGTGCTATAAGGACTCGAATTATTTTTTCGCCTGCTATGGGATTCACCTAACCAAAGTCAGATATTTACAGTGGGCTCTGTACCTGGGCTACTTATCCAGAGTGCCTCTAGGTGAGAGCAGACACACAGACACTTGTGGGGCTCATGTTATCCTAAAGCAGGTCTAATACAGGTCAGATGAATTGTGCCCTAGAAATGCCCACTTCTCTCCATTGATTTTGAAGGGGGCCTGGAGATGCTGGCTCAGACTCTGTCTGCCATGTCTAAATTTTGATCAGAGAAATCCACACTGAAGTCCTTAGCCTGTAAGTCTTATCAAAATATCTGCACTTGCTGCTGATGCAATATACATATTTATGCCTGCACTATGACTGTCCTTGGAATTTTGTGATTCTCAGGTAGCAGCGACATTAYGTAGCAAGGCCAGAGCTTGCTTTCCTGCATAAAATACTATTCAAGGAAGCAAAACAAAGTTAAACCTTAGCCTTTGGATATTAAGCCCCAGCAAGTCTATAATCCTTCTTTTCCAATAGTAATGCAACATATTTTCATTAATGCTTAATATGAAGAGATCTAGCCCATCAGCCCAAAGAGGGTAGTCGTGCTCATGTGCAATGGAGTCATGGAGTGAAAATATTCAGGCTGCCTGCCTGTGGTCTGCTCTGCTCATCGGCCCTTTGACAAGCACAATAACCATCAGTTCAGCCCCATACCGGTCAGCTGAGACTGCAAATGGTTTCCATGGGTTGGGTGCTTAGTCAGAAGCCTGCTGACAGCTCCTTGCAACCGCAGCCAGCACTGCCCAGCCCTCGCGAGGCACCCTTGGGCTCACGGGGAGGATTGGAGCAAACCCCGGGCGGGAGCAGAGGCAGGAAGCTGTAAAAATGATAATAAAAAGGTCTGTAGAGAAGGACCATCAGCCAGCAGGTTGGATTTTGACAGCCTTGAAGTGGATTAGCCCTGGGGTAGGCCCCAGCTGACGGAGGCTGGTGCTATTTATACCTGCATCTCATTTGCCCCAGGGAGATGCCACGTGCCAGCGGCGAGAGACGGGAGCCTTTCCCCAACGACATGGCTGCTCCAAAAAGCAAACTGCTTTAAATCAGGGAAAAAAGAGCGGGAGAAGAAGAGAGGAACAGCTTGTGCTTTCACAGTGCAGCACCCATTCGTGTGGTATGAGCACAGCAAAGTCACACAAAACACAGCAACAACCCAGGGATGTTACTGATGGGTTTTACCAGAGTGGTGCGGGCAGTAGATGAACCCACGCTTTCTCTGGGCTTCGCCACTATGGAAGGAGCAGGGGGAAGGTATGGAGTTTTCGTAGTTACTTGTGTCCTGAGGGTTTTCTGCGCCTGGGAAACAGTTGCTCTTTCAGTGGGACAACTTCCTTCGAAGAGGTAAGAAAATGTCTTGAGCCTTCTGACTGGTCTGGAGGGGCTGCATTCATTTTGCACCCCTAAGGTTTTTGCCTTCCACGTACCTCGACCAATAAACCACCGCATTTTGGATATGTGAAATGCATTTGTTCCACCAGAAGAACAATCCCAAAGAAAACCATAACACTTTTTTTTTTGGCTCAACTTGAGATGAAAATATAATGGCTTTTTTCTTTTGCTCCTTCCACATATCAAAAAGCTGCTGTTTGTGAAGCTCTGCGACATCTCCAGTCCTGAGCTGGYGGAGGTGAGCCTCTGGCTCTGCCCGTGCACCGTGACAGCCGTGTGACAGCYGTGTCGCGGCGGCCGGTGCGGCTCTCACCCCACGCCAGACCCTGTGCTGTGTGTGTGTGCACACACGTGCGTGTGTGTGTACTGGGGGTGTGTGKGGGGGGTCAGCTCTCTGAATACAAAGCCGCAGGGCTTCCAGACAGCATCCAGCCTGGCCAGATACGACAGGCACAGCCTCTTTTGGCAGCATTGCCTGGTTAATTATGATTTTAGGCCTGGTTCCCTAAAGAAATCAGGCTTCTGTGAGGACACTGGCTGTGTGGGGTTTCACCAGTGCGTTTCAGTCCCACCCCACAATAATTTTTTAACCTTCCCACCCTTTTAAATTGAATTTGAGGGTGGGTAGAGCTCTCAGTGCTCTTAGTTTTGTCTGAGTTTTAGGAAAGGTGAAAGGATAGGGGAGACAATGCTCTTATTCCCCCGGTGTGAGCGAGGGCTGCATGGGCTGCAGCACTGCATGGCCACCTGGAGCACAGCCCCGAGCTGCCAGCCCCCAGGAAACAGTGTCCCTGCGGCCCCCACCCCTCATGGGACCACTTATCTAGTAATGCCACCCAGCACCCAGAGGGCATGGCAGCAAGGACAGGGGTGAGAAAGAGTCGTTTAGAAGCTGTGGAAGCAAGCTGGGTACCCGCCGTCCTTGCTTTTCAGTCCCTTTCTGTGCTTCCCAGCAGCAGAGGGAGATGCCACCTGCCCCAGATTACAACTTGTTGCTATTTCTGTCTTTGAGGCTCCCGTTCGCCTGCTCCCGTGTTTCCATGTACACAGGCGCAAACATCTCCAGGACTGAATTTTCCGACCGTTCCTCAACTTGAGAAACCGGAGCAGCCAAAGCTTCTGCGTGTTGCAACCCCACCGTGGAAGTCCGGGAGGGCGGGAGCCCCGCAGCCCCACTGGGGCCTTGCAGCCATGCCAAAAAGCTGCCAAATCCACCAGCTGCGGGGGCAGAAGCCGGATGGGAGCGGGCAGCGAGCCTGTGGTCCTGCAGAGTTAGCAGCCAGTGCCCCGGGTGCTGGCAGAACAACAAGGTGCCACTAAATGCCCTCCTCAGCTGCATCTCACTCCTGCCTTGGAGAGCCGCATGTAAGGGAAAAGGCTTATCGTAGCTCATGAGGAGGCAAGCAAAGAGGTAATTGGAAAGAAATGCTGCTAAATTAGATCGCAGTTACATCCCACTGCAAATATGTGATTTTCTGTGCAACATTTGTGCATCAACATTTTAGCTGAACGAGGATGAAAAGTTAACATATTCACTAGGCCCTATTACCATATTACATGTATAATTTATAAGATTTTAAGATTAGGCTGATTTGTGGCTTTTTTTTTTAAACTACCAACACTTTGTGATTTAATTTAATTTGCCTGTCCTTTGCGTAAAATAATAAAACCCCTTAGTGCAATTTTAATCTTTTCCAAATTCCCTTGTCACCAGCTGAACAAGATGATATTAGAACACTTTAATCATTTTTTTAAAATCCTTGAAGTCCATAAATAAGTCAAACTTGAAAATACACCCCCCATATCAAGCAGTTCCCTTTTAACAAGGCCACAACAGGCTCCTCACAGATTTGATGCAGAAATCAGTTGTCTTTCAAACTGCACTTGCAAATTAAGGTGAGAGTCCACATAGGCAGCTCTGCGCAGGGAGAAAATGGTGATAATGGAATGGGAATTAAGGAGAAAAACTTGCAAATTCATCACATTTATATTCTTCTTATTCTGTCAAAATTAACTTTCCGTGTGTAGGTATRCACACCTTTAAAAAGAGTCTCAGCATCATGTTAAAGGGAATATTATAAGGACAGGTCTACTTCAGCATACTGACATGCATGTAATATTCCCCCTGGAAAACAATCACGAGGCTTGCTAAAAAAACATGAGATTGTAAAGTAACACATCTTTGTACTTCTTTCCCTTGCCTTGGGTGATTTGGGGGATTCTTGTGGCAGTACCTGAAAGCCACAGACTTGCCCAATTTCAGCTGGGATTCTTCTATAACTCACTGTTCTGCAGCTGGGACACTAAGAAAAGCACCAAGCAATGGATTAAGCTTTTTAAGGGTAGGAGAGAGGGACTCCTTTGGGAGTTTTTGGGTCTCCACAGCTGGGTTAGAGATTTGGACTCCCAGTAGCAGAGGGTGCTCAGCTCCTCCCTCCCGCACATCCAGAGGCTGCCTTAGGAAATCCCCAAGGCTCAGCACTCTGTGCAGTGCAGTAAGCCATCCGCCAGAAAGCCACACTTGGCAGCCGGCGGGCAGCTGTCGGGTGGGCAGCATCGCTCCGCAAGCGCCGCGTGGGCTTAAGAAGCAATGTGGCGCTTACACCGGGACATTGAGGAGATCCTTCCCACCTCTATGACTTTACAGCTTTGCTGCCAGAAAGTCRTGTCGGCTGAAGCCAGTCAGCGGGGGATGCAATAAACAGCAATTTACCTCATGTGCTTCTGTCGTTGTACCCCTGGAAACGTGCACAGAGCCCCCCGTGCCCAGGGCACAGCTCACGGCCAGGCTGCCTGCCAGCTGCGGCACTGATGGGTCTTCCTTCACGTATTGAAGGTCCTCGCTGGCCAACTGTCCTGGGCATTTGCCCTCAATATCCTCCACTGCAGATGAGAATTATTGTTATTACTATTATGGTTATTGTTATTATTRTAACTATTGGTGTTCCTGGTATGATCCTTAGTCTCCGGGACATGGGACTTGGCATTAAAGCACACAGCTGCTTTGGAAGAGAAAATGGTTTCTGGAGAGAGAGAACGAAAAGGGAAAAAGAGGGCATCTCAGAAGACAGAAAGACCTGGTGACACAGAAGCTAGGGAAGYGAAGGGAAGGAAGAAGCGTATGCAGGGAGGGAACCGCTGGACTGCGAGCCCTCTTGTGCTAATTTGTGTGCTAAAGCAGAAAGGTGTTGTGAATTCCCAAAGTACAGAGAACAAGAAATCTTCTGATCAGCTCAAATTATTTCTTATGAATTTATAGACTAGCAACTTGATGTTGCTTGCCATCCCAATTAACTAATTTTATTTGGCTTTATTTGAAACAGTGGCTTCATGGCTGACTTAATTTTGATTCTAGCATTTTCTGCATCCTTGTTTATTAGGGTGACGGCTGTTTTAGGGAAGGACGTTGTCCAAGGCCTGTGTGGTGCACAGACGGCAGCCCTCTGAGCTGGCCACAGGACCTTCCAGGCAGGGCAGAAAGTCAGTTACGGGACCGCGAGCGGCTCACACTCGGTGACGGGACTGCGGGTGGTTCACGCTCATCCTGACCTCGGAAGAAAGACAGTGAGTCCAACCAGCCAACAGAAGGAAAAATGATCCTGTAAGCAACAAAGATAAAGGAAAAACTCCAGCATTTAAAMGGCTGCCTGGGCATGTGATGTAAATGGCAGAGGACAAAATGAACTAATTGGATGATGTGTAAATGAACCAATACTTTGCACGGTCCTATGCCTCGCCTGTGTTTGTTTAATAACCGTGTTCTCGCTCTTTCTTGCTACATCCATGAGCCAAGCAGCTTATTTTTAGGATGGGCTTTTACAAAGGGTTCAGAAAAAGAACTGGGAGCTGGAGGGCTGTGTGGGTGAGGATGTGATTTGGAGCCTGGAGGGGTCACTGGGGGGGTCTGGCCCTGGGCATTGAAGCAAGGACGCTGCCAGCCTGGGTGCAGTGACAGCCTCCAGCAGAAGGTAGCAGAGGCTCTGCAGGGGGGCACAGGTGCTCTTGACCCTGCAGCCCAGCCGCTGGCCCCCGTGCCCAAACCACCTTCCGGCACCATTCCCAGCCTCATGCACTCTATTCCCTGCTCATCCGGCTCAAAACGCCGGCTGCTCCCACCCGAGCTTGCAGGCTGTGCACCCGCCGTGGYGTGATGCTGCAGCTCGACCCGGCTGCAGCGGGGAGTGACGATGAAAGGCAGAGAGGGGTTTGCAAAGCGCAGTGAACTGCAGCCGAACAGCCCTGCAGAGGCAGAGGCAGAAATATTTTGGCGGGTGCAGCAGACGGTTTGGATAACGCTTTCGGACAATCTTTGCCCTCCCAGGTTTCTCTGCGGCTGCAGAGCGGGTAGCGCCAGTGGATCGGGAAATGCTTTTGTACATACGTGAGGCCTGTTAGGAAGCACAGCTTTCATCATGGAGAGTTTCAATTGCTTAGATATCAAGCTGGATAAATATTTTTCACAATCCAAGCAGAAGAAGTCACTTCTAGCTGTAAGGCAGGGCTGCTTTAACGCACTGTTTGTTGAACAGCCAATTGCCGTTCTAAACCTAATCCTAAGAAATAAGCCACGCATTATAAATAAAGCTGGAATTAGCAGAGCATATGGGACCTAATAAACACAATATTCATAGGATTAGATGTGAAAAAAATAATAGTGAAATAGCAGGTCTGATCCTGCTGCCTTTCCCATATCAGTAGTCTCACCGATATTTCTTATATTCATGTACAAAGGCCTAATTTTTAGACAGATAATAGCTGTGAGGATAAATTACAGGTAAAGCAGCATGGAAATGATGAAGTCTTTAAAAGATGACTRGTGACTTAGAATGTCTGGTTTTGGCTGCTTTTTCCTAACTTCCCTTAAAGGGTCAAAATTCAAGACATCCCCAATTATGACTCAAAAAATTACCTCTTGATCTTTGGGGAACAGACCTTGAAGTCTACAAGGGAAAATACAGACTCTGGTTCTCTACCACATCACCTTCAGAAAGGTGGCAGTGCTGAAGAAGAAAGAAAAATAAACATCTAGCTTAAATGATATTTAAATTAACATTTAACTTTAAATAACACAAAACCTGGAGCCGGACAGCAGCGAGCTCTGGTCTTACAGCTATTTAGATATCTGTGATAATGTTAAAAGCCTTGATATATCTGGAGGCAAGACTGAAGCTGAAACATCTCTATAATTAAAATGTATGTGTCTTGATGAGGAAATAGGTACATGTAAGTCAGTAATGTTATCAGTGAGGTGTGGGGGAAGATACAAACATTAGTCGCTTGGTCCTGACCTTCTGCTGGAAATACGGGGTAAATTATTTATTCTAGCACCAGCCCACTCATATGTACAGGTCTTTGAGAAGTTAAAAGCATGTTTGCACTTACCTTGCCTGTCTCTGTGCTTTCCCATGTGTGTTCTGTTCTGCATGTCTGTGCAGAAATACCAGGATTAAACCCTTGTCACTGAACTGAAGATAAAGACCATTAACTCGATCTGTCATCACTGGATGCCCATTCCCAGCTGATCTGATTGATTTCCAGTGGATTAGCCTGGATATCTCAGATGTTAGAATAACCCAGTAACCTACGACCAAGAATGGTATAGGCAGAGGAGACATTACATGCAACCCTCTGCGCCTCTGTCTTGTCCTTCTTAAAATACTGAGCCATGGCAGGCACATATTGATCCCATATGTGATAACAGCTGTTAGGCAGACAYACAGATCCATTGTCTGCATCACTGATGGCCAGCTAAGAACAAAAATCACACTTGCTACGCTGGGAAGATAACAGCTATCGAGGCAGACTTTTGCTCTGAGGACCCCGTGTTGCTTTAGATGTTGTTAAGGGGCCATAATTCTGGCTTAATGCTGGAAGATGCCAGGATCTCTGAGCAGTGTGAAATCCCCAGAGCTGCCCTCAGAGCACCTGCTATATGTTATCAGCACAAGGTTCTTACCTAATATAGCTGGGCATCCCCATGCTTCGGTAGCCTGAGTGATGAGGAAGCTGAGCATCAGTTACAGCTGCTGTAGAGCTGCTGTGCCTCTTTTGCGAGTCCCAAATAGCTTGACCCGACAGTATGCTTTCATTCTCCTAAAAGATGAGACCTATTTATTTATATATCAACAACCTTTTAAGTTGCAGCAGGGGGCTTGTGTCTGCACCAGCCATCTCTCAGGGCAGGCTGCTGGCACTAGCCAGCTCCTGCTGTTGCCTTGCTCCTCCCCACTGCTCTGGAAAGCACTTTTCTGGGCTCACATGCAAACACACGGCCCGCTATAATAGTGACTAACTGTTTCCAAGTACGAAACAACGCCGTGCGGTATTGCTGGGTTTGCTGCTCCTGCTCGTGTGCCTTCTTCCAGCACCAGCTCAGCCTTCACCACCCACAGCCCCCAGGGCTATGCTGGAGGCTACAGGGGGACTCGTGGTGGCCCTGGGGTCCCCACTGTCCTCTCACGGGGAGAGGGGGGCCTGGGTGAGGAGGATGGGTCTGAGGGGCAGCCAGAGTGTGCCAGGCACTCGGGCTGCGCTAGGCATTGCCAGGGTGTATTGATTTTTCCAGGGATCCTAAATACAGGAGCTGACCGCAGGGCCTTGGCCAGTCTCGGTCTCCAGTTGCATGTATTTTGCTTGCACAGTTGTAAGCCAAAAAGTGCACGGGCAAGCCAGAAAGCCCCCGTAATGCCAGTAAACCAGCTCCCAGACGGGACTAACCTGTCTATAAAAACACACACAGAAATAGCTCAGTGAGAACATGCAAGTTCAGTCACATAAATGCCTTCCTAGAGCTCCTAGAGCAAGCACCTTCTTGAACATGTCGGGGTCCTGACAATACCAACAGGGGCCAGACAGTCTGGGATGTCCAACATCTGCACTCATGAACACCTTGCTGTAAGCTTCAGCAGCCATTTGGTTCACAGAGTGGGAGCTGTTGTTCAGGTGCCCTGTGTCACTTTGCTCATCCAGCATGGTCAGGAGGAGTCACCCGGTCCCTTGCCACCCTGCAAGATGCTTCATGTTGCATGYGCCACAGGGAGAAGATGGGACCTGCTCCACAGTCCTGGGCCCCATGGAAAGACTTCTTTTAAATTCCATGGACTTGAATCAGTTTAATCCAAGTCCTGCTTATTTTCAAACATAATGCTTAGCACGTAGCCCTCCCCACCACTAAGATTTATCATGCCGTTTTTCACTGAGGCCTTCGCGATCTAGAATCCACGTTTGGCCAAGGATCTGTTGGACACTGAAGTGACATATCTTCTTGTTATTTGCAGGGTTACTCTGCGCCTGACAGTGCAGCTGTGGGCAGTGTTCAGCCAGCCACAGGCCCGCCTGGGAACTGCCTTAGCGCAGGCGTTGCTGCGGTTCAGTATTTCAGYGTGATTCAGGTAGAAGTACCAACTATTCATCTGTCACAGACCATGCATAAAGCCAGATGTATAGGAAGGGGAAATGCTAATAAGCCCACAAAGTTCTGTTCCTGGAGACAAACCCACTTCCTAAATGCAGTGGGATATTGATCGATGGTTTGGGTTCATTTCCAGTGAGAAAGAGAATACTGATCTCCGGGGCTTTCCGTAAGAAATGCAGTACAGCAGGGCCAATTTTCTTTTAAAGGTACATGAGAGTGCCAGGATCGCAGCATGTGAAGGGTAGCAGGACAGCTTCTGTAGGCTCCATCAAGCATAAAATAAAACAGCTACAATGCCTCTTAGGAAGAAAGGGAAAATATTTTGCCATGTATTTTTAATGCAATTCATCATTGGAAAGAGATATACTGAAAGATTAAAGAAGTATTCTTAATACTTTCATTTGCCATACAGAAAGTTAGACCCATTACCAAAAGAATCTGCCTATCAGACAACAGGATAACAAGATATATTTTTCCTGGTTACGTTCTCTTCATAAATCTGATCAATGAAATGCTGCTGGCTTGCAAGGGTACTTAAATACAGCTTTGCCTACAGATGTAGCAGCAGATCTTTGGCAGGAGAACCACTGACAGATTTAATTAGCATTCCAATTCAAGGAAATAAATGGAATTGTCTATCACAAAATGGTGTTTGTATCAAAAGGCTTTACTGCAATATTTGTGCTCGAGACCGAATGACTTACTGTTGCTGAAAAGTGATGGCGGCAGCTTATTCTTTTCCATTCTTTTACATTATCTCGTAGGTAAGTTAAATGAACTGGCGATGTCAGAATGTGCTCCTAGGACACGTTTAATCTATATGTATGGCAGCATGTCTCCCCTCATCCGTGCAATCAATCCTATGTCCCCTGCTGTGAATGATACTGGTTCTTCTCAAGTACATACTGAAGTAAAAAAAAACAAGTCAAATAATTTAATTCCTCCCAGAGTGACTTGAACTAGAAAATGAAAACTTTCTTCAGAGCTACTGTTAAGGCATATACAAGAAGGCTGTGGTGGGTTGGCCCCGGCTGGACGCCAGGTGCCCACCAAGCCGCTCTATCACTCCCCTCCTCAGCTGGACAGGAGAGAGAAAATATAACAAAAGGCTCGTGGGTTGAGATAAGGACAGGGAGATCACTCAGCAATTACAATCACGGGCAAAACAGACTCGACCTGGGGAAATTAATTTATTCCCAATCAAATCAGAATAGGATAATGAGAAATAAAAACTAAATCTTAAAACACCTTCCCCCTACCCCTCCCTTCTTCCCGGGCTCACCTTCACTCCCGATTTCTCTACCTCCCCTCCCCGAGCGGCGCAGGGGGACGGGGATGGGGGTTGTGGTCAGTTCATCACACGTTGTCTCTGCCGCTCCTTCCCCCTCAGRGGGAGGACTCCTCACACTCTGCCCCTGCTCCGGTGTGGGGTCCCTCCCACGGGAGACAGTCCTCCACGAACTTCTCCAACATGAGTCATTCCCATGGGCTGCAGTTCTTCACAAACTGCTCCAGCGTGGGTCCCTTCCACGGGGTGCAGTCCTTCAGGAACGGACTGCTCCAGTGTGGGTCCCCCGTGGGGTCACAAGTCCTKCCAGCAAACCTGCTCCAGCGTGGGCTCCTCTCTCCACGGGGCCACAGGTCCTGCCAGGAGCCTGCTCCAGTGCGGGCTTCCCATGGGGTCACAGCCTCCTTTGGGCATCCACCTGCTCCAGCGTGGGGTCCTCCATGGGCTGMAGATGGATATCTGCTCCACTGTGGGCCTCCATGGGCTGCAGGAGGACAGCCTGCCTCACCATGGTCTTCACCATGGGCTGCAGGGGAATCTCTGCTCTGGCGCCTGGAGCACCTCCTCCCCCTCCTTCTTCACTGACCTTGGTGTCTGTGGAGTTTCTCTCACATATTCTCACTCCTCTCTCCAGCTGCTGTTGTTCCCCCAGCAGTTTTTTTCCCCCTTATTAACTATGTTATCCCAGAGGYGCTACCACCATCACTGATGGGCTCGGCCTTGGCCAGCGGTGGGTCCGTCTTGGAGCCGGCTGGCATTGCCTCTATTGGACATAGGGAAGGCTTCTAGCAGCTTCTCACAGAAGCCACCCCTGTAGCCCCCCAGCTACCAAAACCTGGCCATGCAAATCCAATACAAAGGCATTTGTGTCCTGACTCCCCCCCMAAAAACTTGTCTTCTGCAATAAATGTACCAGCAAGGTTAGTTCAGAGGCTGTACCATTTTGAGTGTTTTTTTTAAAACATCCTTTTCTGTAAGTGCCAATTCCAGTTTTGGACCTGTCGCAGTGTAGCACGTGGCTGCAGCATCCGTCAGGCGGATCCAGTGGCACTGGTGGGTTATTAATTTTGCATATTGTGGGTCTCGGCACCAAGTGACCACACATAGATAGATTCAAATGTAGATTCAAATCTCCAGACGTCATTTTGGTCAGCTGGGGCAAAAAAAGGGGACAGCCAGCTTCTCGCAGTGACACGTGAACTCCTCGCTCCCAAAAGTTTCAATGGGAGTTGTGCCCAGGTAAGGAATCAATTCATGGTGGATGCTACAAGTACTCAATAGTTCCAGTTCCAGCCATCCTCCCCAACAAGGTGCTGTGCAGCCTTGATGAGACCTAAAGAAATATCCCGAGCCAGATTCCCCGGGGTGCGGTTCTAACTTTATAGCTGGAGCTGGAGTGACACTGTCAGAAACGCAAAGAATCACCAAGTACAAGGTCCTAGCAAATCTATACCTCACGCAGCCTAGTCTGGTAGAAATACTGGTTTGAATGGTTTGAAGGTGGAGTTCTCATCTAGGAAACTGTAAGAAAAACATTGCAATGATAATGACAGCTGTTTGATTAGCTTCCTAGTAATACATGAATGCATGGGCTTACTATTACATATATACAGAACATATGTAACGTATAACATTCTATATATGCTATGAATAATACACTTATTCAGAGTCAACAGTGTGCACAATGGTGTACAAAAGGCATCTCAAAGCACTCAGGTTCAGTTTTGTTTGACATTGTAGGCATGTGGCATGACTACCAAGACTCAGTCAGTGAAGAGAAATATGCATTTCTGGGATCCCTGTCATCTTGCCCTGAAGTAGACCCCAAAAGTAGGCCAAGCAAACTGCACGCYAGAAGTGCCTCTCTTCTTTGACTGCAAAGGGAACCTAGGGTGACTGCAGTAAAGAGGTCGACGCCTGAGTTAAAGGTTTAAAAATAGAGGAGCTAAATTCCACCCATGCGGTTCAGATAAGGGAGAMAAAGTGAAACAGGTCAGAGAACGTTTGATGTGTTCAGTCTGGTTGGTTATTTTTTAAAATCACTGAGTCTGATTTCCACTCACTGCTATTTCACAGCACTGTCAGTAAAAGGATGACTAGGGTCCTAAATATGGAAGAAAATTTAATTAGCTATTGATACAGCAGGGCTTAGATCTGCGGAGATCAGAGTCCCTTTGTGCCAGACTCTCTGCTAAGAAATTATGGGAGACAACACTAGTCCCAGCCAGTTTGTAGGCTGAACAGTCAGGAGCTGGGAAGGGAAGAAACACAGAGAGAAGTCGCTCACTCATTAATTTTGCATGGGAAGTCAGTGCAACATTGCACTGACAAATGCAGTAAGATGGGGTTGAGGTCTGAAAGAAATACATATGGCAATTTTTCTGCCAGCCTCGCCCTGCACCTGGCAAGTCCCAGGAAGGACCTGGTCTCTGGGAAGTGAATTTCTTAAGGCTTCCTGGGGCAAGAGCGGTGGAAGAAGCCTCTTCTTTAACTGTGCCAAGAGACTGCACTGGAGGCAACGTGGCCACATACTGCGGAAAGGAATGAGACTGATCTGAGCAGGAGCTGCAGCATGAGCAGGGCCTGGTGAGCGACATGAAAGAAAACCCAAAGGGCAGAGCAAGGAAGGGCTTCTGGGGCTGAACTAAAGCTGTGAGGACCAGGTATGACAGCGGGGTATAAACTGCAGTGAGGTTTAGACGGGGACTCGATGAACCTGATCCAGATGCTGCTGGGAGCCTGAAGGAATTAACAGGTATGATGTGGTCAGAGCAATCTGAAAGAGAAGCAGTTTTGGTAGCAGCACTTTGGTCTGGGCTGGGGAAGGGAGAAAAGAGGATGTCACAGAGGAACAAAACTGTGGCCCTTGATGGTGTGAGAGGCTACATTTTCAGGCAGGTACCGGCTTTCTTCTGAAAGCCAGAAGAAAAGCAAGCACACGTACTGGTGGAGAAGCCTCTGCACTTCTGACAGCATTTCCTTATGTCCCAGGAAGGCTTCAGTTCAAAGCTCAAGCAGAGCTGGAAAGTGCTCGGCCGCCCAGCTGCGGGCTCCGTCCTGCTCTCAGAGCTGCAGCGCTGTCCCTGGAGTCCCTGACTTACCTACAGCCGCCGGGAGGGACCAGCACCCAACCTTGCTGCCCCAGGACTGCCCTCCTGGCGAGGCTGCTGGGTGCGGGCTACACTCCAGGTTCTGCTGAGAAATACAAATAAATAGAATAACGTCAGCAGAGCAAGCTCCAGGACACCTGCGCAGTAAGAGCCCAGCCCAGAGAAAGTGCACTGAAAGACCCTTCAGTAGAGYAGGGAGTTCAATGTTGGTATCCCGCCTCCTGAGCCAACACTGTAATCACTAACGTTGCAATAAGAGAGAGGTATTAACAGTGTTTTCTTAATGGGACCATGTGTTGGTGTGGCTTTTTAAATGGCTGAAACTGAAATGAAATACATGGGATCTGTTGTGAATATGTCATTATTTTTGTTAGCCTTGTTTCAGTGAAAACCTAGAATTCAATCCAAATTGTAATTTCTTATTTYGGATTTTGCCATTCAGTTGCAGAACCAAAAAGAAAAAAAAATCTGTTATTTGCACAGCCCTAAATTCTACCCTCCATATGCTGTAGAAAAAGTATAGCTTAAGAGCAGCTTGTTTGATCACTCCCAAATCCCCATCAAATACTTGCTGCCTGGATTAGGGTCTCTCAATATGTAGGAGGTGACTAGTTGTCTTTGATTTATTTTGCAGGGATGCTTTTATTGTTATGGGGAGTTGCCATCTGTCAACTTGGAGGTGAGAGTCCCAGAAGATTTTAATCCTCAATGATATAGCTTCAGGTGCCTCTCTAAAGGACAAAGATTGGCCTACTTTTATCCTTGTGGCATGCAGAGACTTCTCCATCAGGCAGGATTTGAGTGAAAGACTCACCCTGAATGGCTAGATTGCACTTCACCTGCTCTGAGAAGGGGCTGTGTGAAAGATGGATTCATTCAGTCAGATGGCCAAATTTAGAATATCTGACAAATGTAGTTTTAGGTCAGCTGCTTCCTTTTTTCTTTAGTTTCTTATTCCTCCTCTTAAACCTTTTTTATTTTTTAAAAATAAGACAGATGATTGATAATAATGCAAAATTTTGCTTTTAAAATGCGAATTTGAAACTTAATTTTGAAGACACCTAAGTAAGGTATTTAGACTTATTGGAAATTTCCCTTCCTTTTTTTAGTCAAGAGCAATTAGCTATACTGGAACCAAATTAATGAATAATATCCATTCCAACAGAATGAGCATTTTTCACCAAATGTTACACATACATATGCACACACAAGTCAAGCGAATCCCCGAAGCTGCTGCTTTATATAAGACATATTTCCCTTCCTTCACTTCTGCATGAATGACTGCACATGGGGGATTTTTTGTAACTGGGATAATAATTAGAAGTAGCCTTCATCTGCATGCTTTGCGACCTTTGCAATCAGGACTACAATAGGCAGGGATGTGGTTCAGGGCAACTGCTGAACACACCCTTCTGTTTGTATTTTACAGGCATTGGTGCAGACCCTGGACTCCCAGATTAAAACCTGCAGGGCTGGTTAGCTCAGCCTCCCGGGCTCCCCGGGTTCAGGCAACCTCTCCGTAACCAGCACCAGCACCACCTACCCAGCAGAATAAACTCCAATTTAAAAAACAAAGGGAAAGTCACCCGCAGCAGCGATGACAAGATCCAAGGCCGTCCACAGGACACCAGTTTAAATCTGGCCTGGGCTGGCAGTGACCAAAAAGCCACCACCATCTGACAGCTGTCCCTGGCACAGGCGAGGGGGATTAGCTGTGTCAGCCTGGCTGGCTGGTGGGCCAGCCAGATGGGCCCCGGGGGCAGCCCCGCAGCACCACCGACCCCACCGGACCCCGACGTCTCGCCCTGGCTGGTGCCCTCCAAAGCATCCTGGTACGGCTGGGCAGAGGGGGGTTCCACGGCTTTGCCCCCTGTGCCCTTGTCTGGGATCTCAGCCTGGCCGAATTCAGATGCTGGAAGGTACATGCATGAAGCAGTGGGGAAAAAAATGGAATAAAGCAACAGTAAAAGAACTCTCCATGGGAAAGATGAGGCAGAGGGAGGATCATAAGAAAACTTTACTACTGCCTAATGTACAAATTATTATTGCCCAAGCATTAGCTCTGAAAAAGTACATTGCTACCCTGTCACCTTGGTAAAGCAGAACATGCCCTAATTTATGAAGGCACAATCAGTACATACCAGTACAGGATCGAAAAGGTGCGAAACGTGAAAAGGTTAACTAAATTTGCTGATAAATCTTCAACTGGGGCAAATCGGGTAGAAATGAGACCGTTGGCAAAATTCTGGCTGACTTAAATTAGTCAGTTCAACTACAGAATTTAAAATGGACTTTGCTGAAGTTGTCTGGCTTATAAATCAGCATTCAAGTCGCCCATATGCTTCTGCCACAGCAGAACGGAAGGTCTAGGAGCGGAAAGCAGCACCTTCTGTGCTGTTACAATGCTGAACTGGAACAGCAAAGCCTGGCTGTCTCACAGCTGTGCAATGCAAGCCTGTCACCCCCGACCCTGGGCACCAACACTGCCTGTCCACGGCAGTGGGAAGCTGCTGTCATGTGGAGCAATAGCGACAGAGCTGCTCTAAGCTGTGCCTCGGGACCACCCCGGGGACCAGACGATCAAGCAGCTCTAAATCCCRCCTGGCACTCCCATCCCTCACACCGAGCTGCAACAGAGGTCCCGGGGTAGACCATGTACATGGGGTGCTCAGAGCAGGTAGCTGGAAGACGCCTGTTGAGTTCTCCTCCAGCATTGCCCCCCTTCCAGAGATTTCACTCCTCTGTGCCTCAATTTACTCATCTGGGCATAAGAATATTTAGCTCCCTCTAAGGGTTACTGGCAGAAGGATTTCATATTTACACAGTGTTGAGGAAAGTGTTACAAAACACTTTTCAATGAGCAGCTGGAATGGCATGCATTTCAGATCTGCTTATTTTCTCTCTTGGCCTATAGAGTCCAACTCTTGGAGAGTTATATGACAATTTAATATTACCTGTGACACCTGGCAGTGTTAAGCCAATTCTCATTATATTCAGGGTCGATCACAGAGTCTGCAGGGGCCCAACGTAGAGCAGAGCTCCGGGCTGCCAGTAGCGATGGAGTTCAGCCAGGTTCTGAGTCACAGCCAGAGAGAAAGATCAAGCTTCAGCTCACAAAACGCCAAATCAGTGCAGGGCTTTGAGCTCCTTCCCGAGCATGAGCCCTAATGCAATCGCTTACGTTGCTTTTACTTCCAACCTGTCCTGCTCACCATCGTACAGATCATTTGGAGGAACAACATCTGAGATGTGGCATTCTAAATAAACTCAATAGCACAGCTTCAACCTTAACAGGGTTGAGGGTAGTGTACTATTCCTCGTGCTTTAGCCATACTCTTATTATAAAGACATTTACTTGGTTCCCTGGAGAGAACGTTATCAAGTTTTACTCTGAGATACTCAGTAAATGTGACAGTGCTAAATGGAAGGGGTTTCAGCCAAGAATAAAACCAGCATGGCAGGAGGAGAGAGAGAATGAAGGAGAGAGAGAGAACAAATTTATTACTACAGCTGATCACATATGCTGTCTCGGAGGAGACACTATGAAAGACATGGAACATCATTTGCACTAATTAGAAGAACAGTGTCACCCCAATGTATAAATATTTTAGATTTCAACACAGGTACTGTCGAGGTCATCAGCAGAAGGCCTAAAGAGAGGAGCGTATCACGAGTGGAAGCAGCTGATCGCACTCCGGTGTTCCCTGTAGATAGTATAAATGGCACTGATAGATTGAGCACCCTTCAGCGAAACCTTTCGAACACAATTTAAAAGGCAGAAGGAGAGAAGAAGAGGATGATCTCTAAGACAGTGAACAAGTTCAGAGGGGAAAGTTTACTGTTACCTGGGAAGATGTAAGGGCCAGAAGGGGTTACTGAGGCTGTCCTTTAGCAGGTACACTTCAAGCAATGGAAAATTTATGTGCTCCTTGGCATGTCCCACCTCTCTGCAAGTCCTTATTTCTGCCTGCTGCTGATCAGAACTGCCTGTTTCAGGTTTTCCCCTTGGCACAGCCTGTTCTGTATTTTCRGTTTCCCTTCTGTAAAGCACTTCTATCCAGCTTCCTTAGCACCACTTCTCACCTAAACGCCAGTCACTAACCCCTCTTTTTGAACGATCTGTTTGGTAATTGATACGGCTGTACCGGTAAAATGAGCTTCTCCCTGCCAAAGACAGCAACTGTTAATTCAGGACAGTTGTCATCTCTTTAATGGAAATTCCACTGGGCTCCGCAGGAATCTTTGCTGGTCTCTGTGGATTACTCTTGCCTCTATTATTTTCTGCTGGAAGACCAATCTGCAAAGACTAATTTTAAATGGATTACTTGTTTTACAATCTGATTTCCAGTTGAAATTAGTAGGAAAGAAGTTGCATGGCTCTTAGCTGGAATTTCCTGTGGGACACTCAACCACTTCAGCTGTAGAGACTATTTCTAGCTAATCCTGTAGAGTGGATTTGATTTTACAAAGATTTGCTCAGCAAAATAGAGGATAGATGCAAAAGGTCAAGTTTTTGCCACACACATTTCTTGGTTACGTTTGTCCCCCAGAGGCTCGTATCATCCCCTGTCTGAATGCCGGCCCCCAGCTCAGCCTGCTGCTCCATAAAAACAATACACTAACCCTGGGGGGGAAGTAGTTTATAATTGGGGACAGAAATGGGTATCAGACTAAACAAACTGCTGACTCCATCTCTACAGCTGTCTTGGCCATATCCTTTACAAGACTGGTTGTTCATTAGCTGTCTTGGCCCAACAAAACACCTAAAGAAGCTGCTACTGAAGCTGCGCGGTGAGAACATCGAGCTTCCACCCAGGTTTGGTGCCCGACAGGAGCTGCCCTGTCCTGCCAGCAGCACTCATACAGCAGGCAGGGAGAGCTTTATAAAGCAACGTTTGCTGAATGTGCATGGAGGATACCGGTGCATCCAGAGAGGTCGGTGTTTATCTGACAGTGCACTGCGTCCCCCAGGTGTTACAGTACATCGAATCTCTCTTCCTTCTACCTTACTTATCGTAACACCAACACCAGAGAGTGGCCCTAAATACAGTGTTCTGCATGGCACAGGGCTGCCAGCTACCACAGATTTAGACATTGCAGAGGTGAAAGCAAAAAAGCCTGAGAAGTTGAACTGGCTGGAACTGGGAGCTGAACCTAGGAAAGAGGGCCAGGAAATATTGCCTGGGGTATCCGTTTCAGTAGTTAGAGTTCCCCCAAACTGCAGGGCACCTTACTCCTCTGACAGAGGAAGTTTTTTTGTTTCACCAGTGCTAGAAGAGGCCACAAGTCTTTCTAAATCACARAAAATCACAGAAAATAAAACTGGAAGTATGAGGAATAACCATGTGATTCCTAGCAGGTGTTTGTCTCATCTGTTCTTAAAGAGTTCAGATGATGGCAATTGCACAATCTAGTCCAACACTAAATTACCCTTAAGATCAGGCAGTTTTGTTCTGTATAATGTGATATTTTGTTGTTGTTGCAGATTAAAAGTATTTCCTTGTTTATTTTTCTCTTTTTAATAGTCCATGCGGAGATCAGGTTATTCCTTTTCTCTTTGCTGCAACTGATGGAAAATCTTCTGTTCTCTAAAAAAAAAAAAAATAAATTCTGAACAGATGTTCTCTGTGTGCCTTTTTACCTCCCACAAATTGTGAAGAAAAATATATGAATTAATAAATCAATTAATAGCTTTATTTGTAGACATTGGCTTGCTTTGCAAACGGGGTGGGTCAAGCATATGTCGGCTGCCTCAGCTGACAGCAGCTGGAGAAGCGGCAGTAATCTGACCACTTTTCATCGTGTGAAATTAGGTTGTTTGGACTGGATTAGATCAGATTTGCTCTGATCCATCTCGGCTGTTACTCACCACTTTGTGTTCTTTGAGATGGTCACAAAGAGTCTGATTGTTCTTTTTTTCCAGCTTGACAATTCAGTGGCTTGCTTGCCCCTTTGAGTAGGTGTTAGCCTTGCCCCCTTTCAGTCTCGTGGATGCTCACTGCTCCACCACAATTCTTTCAGAACAATTGAAAGCAGCTTTAAGGCTGTCTCAGCCAACTCCTTCACTATTCTGGGGCGGATTTCACCAGGCGCAGGCAATATGAACACGTCTAGTTTATCCAATTACTTTCTAACCTGTCATTTTCCTATTGCAATTTGAGTTGCTCTTCTTTTTTTCCCCGCTGGTGTTAATTGTTTCAGGCAGTTGAACAAGCAATCTCTTTTAATTTCACTTGCCTTCTTCAGCGTACTGCCAAAACATCAGCAGTGTAATCCAACAGCCTAACACCCAGGCCTCTAATCTGAACAGTGGCCAAGTTTTTGGGTCGTTTGTTGTTGAGACCTGAAATATAACCATGCTTCAATCATTTGAACTATGAGCCTCAGATAGCTGTCCTGAAGCTAAASTTAACACCTGAGGTTCCTTGACTTATTGCACACCTACAAAACACTTCAAGAGTTCACGGAGTGTGATATGGCTAGACAGCGAGTTCAGAGGAGGTCATACCGGCAGCTTCTATCTGAAGCAGCCTGTCAAGGTCCAACAATTAAGCCCATCTAAGGTTTTCCATATTTAAGCCCTGAAAAAATCCAAATGTACAGCTACCATAACTAATCCTTTTTCATCTTCATTGGCAATCTATGCGCATTGTCTCTGCGGACCTTCCCCAAGGCAAGGGTTTCCGGCAGAGGACACACAGTGTTTTCCTGCCCACAGTACAAGGCATGCCTGTGTCTCCTGACTATGGATTGTCTTTGACCCTTGGGTTCTCCAGGCCATAAAGATTCCAGAAAAGATTGTTTTATTAGAGTTCTGACCACAATTTCCCTTCATGATCTTATGTTATTACCTTGCAATTGTTTGGCACCTTCAGATTGCTCGTACCTGAAAGCAGAAGCATCCAAAATATCACCCAGATATCACCACTGTTTCTCTCTGATACAATGTTCTTTATTACAGTGCTTTACCTGGTTTAGTTGCATTATAAGAGCACAAGCCTTGTTCATAACCAGGATCTCCTCCTCCAGACTGGGTGCTAAAAACACCTGTSAGAAGCTATCATTTTCTGCCTCCCTCAGGGGTTTTAAATGACCTTGAAGAAGGGAAGCATCTGACAAAGGTGGAGCCAGTAGAGAAATGACAAAGAAGAATTGATTGAATAAGTTAACTATAGGTACAAGGTGTGGCTTCTAATTGTTTGAAAACCTTAAAAGTATTGGAGGAAAGGTCACCTGAACTATCCCTGATTCTCATTAGCAGATTTCCTTTAATTATTTACAACAGTGGATTGGATACAAAAAAGAGAGGCTAGCAGCCATCTGGTTTGGGCCGTTGGTGTGATAGCTGTAACAAAGTCACAGGGACCTTTGCAGGGAAAGTCAGACGAAAGGGCACTCATGGCTGGCAGCCCATTTAAAATAGAGATGGCAGATGCAAAAGGAAAAACATGCTGATGAACAAGAGCAGGTAAGGAGAGAGGAGCAGAACTGTAGAGCATCTCAATGGTGTGATCAAGGTGCACTATTCAGTATAAGCCTGAACTGCAAGTGTTCAAACACACAACTTTCTGCCCCTTGCATGGGCCTCTTTGGAAGTCAAGTATAGAGTTGCCTATTACCCCTGGGCTCCCCTGCTTGTTCTGTTTTAAGAGGACAGAACTATGTCCCAGTTACTAAACTGCAACCATATAGATTCTCATTGCCAAAAGGGAGTGTCTCTTCTGATGACAAGGCTGCTTTGGAGGTAACAGGAATGAGTCATTTTATTCATCAGGGCTTTTTTGAAGATGCATGAAATCATCAGTTGTGATGGGGTCATATCTGCAAGCTCTAGGTTATACCCAGGAGAGCTGAACTGGTCTTTTTAAAATAGATGTTTACTTCTTCTTCTGGCTTTGGTAGCTAAAGGACCCTGGTATAGGCTTTTAATAAGTTGTCTTGGGCAAGTCCTA
The DNA here is from genome assembly GCA_030449065.1 of Oceanodroma leucorhoa. Lineage (NCBI taxonomy): Eukaryota > Metazoa > Chordata > Aves > Procellariiformes > Oceanodroma > Oceanodroma leucorhoa. The sequence goes on from JASVER010000078.1 coordinate 5,074,106, forward strand.
GTCTGTCTTGGGATTTTGGCCAATGAAAAGAGATACTGATCGTGATCTCAATTGTTTCTACACAAGGGATTTTATATGGAAACCTTGACGCTGGTGGTTTAAGATCCAGTGGAGACAAGGCTCAAGATTGTGCAGCCAAGGGAAAAACACAAGCAGTTTCCCCAGTGTAGTCATCCCTTCAGAGATCAGGCTTCTAACATTAAGTCATTTCTTGTTTCTGAGATAGTAGATACTTTTTGGGCAGCATTCCTGCAATCCAAGAAAAGGAAAAGGTTGTTGCCAGTATTCTGACTGAATTAAAATGGGATTGGCACAAAAGTTAGGTTGAAATGACCTATGCAGATAACTTGATTTGGCAGAGAATAAGGTGCTGTTTATAGTCACAGTAAAAGAAGCGTGAGAATGCAGGGGTGGAGCTCCTCAGTGGATTTGTAGAGATGTGGGAGAGCGAAAGCAAGAAACGCAAGAGAAGGAGACTTGCCTCTTGCCAGCCTCAGGCAAGGAGTCAAGCCTGTGAGTGAGCAGCCTAGAGGACAGAGCTGCTGAGAAACACCCAGCCTCCTGCACAAAGAAATGCTCATCTGTGTTCCTCCTTCTTTCCCACAGCACAGCAACGCCTGTGAAAAATTACAGCGTCTTGGCCACGGCACAACAATTTTAAAGCTGCATTTAACACACTTGTAATATATTCAGCTGGGCTTTTTTTCCACCTAGTAGTGAGTGTTCTGAAAAGCCTGGGACCCTAGAAGCTATCTGCATTAAGTCTTCTTGAATGTTATATTTTTAGGAATATTTTATTTTTAAAACATATTTTGCCAGCACCAGTAGGGTTTGGAGCCTCTCTGGGCTGTCCACAGGTATGAAAAGCCAAGCCCTGCCTCAAAGAATGTAAGGACTGAGAGAGATACATGACATGGAAAGGGTTTGCAAGAATCAGCTACAGCAAAGTCTGTACAGTGCAAACATACATACTCACATGCAAAAGCGTAATTTTCCTCCAATAAAGATTTGAAACAGGCAGATAAAACTGGTGTGCTACTCCTGCACTTCAAACAAGCATGCTAACACGCCCTATGGAGGGAAACAAGAGAACCAGGACATCAGTTGTTTCCATGCAAGAGTGTATACATATACATATAGATATGCATATGAACACATAGAAATACATATATATACACACATGTTTATATATGTGAGCGTGTGTCTGTGTACATATTTATATGTAAGCAGACATTTTCAGTCCCCTGAGCCATGAGTGAATTGCTGGTTGCAATACCCRTGGGCAGCGGGGAGTTTCAGAGGCAGGAGGAGCCGTCCTGCRTGGCAAAGCCGGCTGCTGGAGGAGGAGCTGGCAAAGGGGTGAGCACGGCACGGCAGCTGCTGGGGACAGGAGTAGGAAGCTGCAGCAAGAGCTTTGCAAATTCCTCACTCGGCATTCCTGGCTGGGCAGGGAGAAGTGGAAATACAATTTTTGCCCAAAGTAGAAGCTGGTGGACTTCATTACCTCTAGACTATGCCACTAGGGGAGACCAACGAGAGAAGGGGCAAATTGAAACACAGGCAAGAGCTACATGACAACAAAATGAAAGAGCTTTTCTGTGGTGGAATGAAAGGACAAGGAAACCCACAGCAGGGATCATTCTGAGGGGATGATGGGGTTGGCAAGATGTGGAAGGAAGATGATATTACCAGGCATGGTTTATATGAGTCAGATGAGAATAATAGAGGTATTACTGTGCAGAAAAGATGAGGCCGATGAACTCATGCTAGTGGAGGTTACAGTTCAGCTGCCCATCTTTCCCTCCTTCCTGATTTATTTTCATTAAAAGAATCAAGAGAATCCTGTGGGGAGGAGCGAGGGAATGGGAAGTGTCATGTTTTCTCTCCAGGGCCATACTGCAGCAATGACATGGACAGCTGTGGTAAAAAAGGAGGAGGGAAAAAAAATGCACAGAGGAACAGGCCTGATGAAAGAAGAAGAGTGAAGAAGGTGTTAGAAGAGCAGAGGGAATGTGGAAAATCAACATAAGAGAGGAGGACACTTGCAGCAGTGAAGTCATAGATTTCTGTGACTGGCAAATACAATGTCTGAAAAAGGAAAGACAGAAACCTCAAAAGCTGGAGTGGGAGTGGTATTTAAGGCAGTTAAGTGAGTACCACCAGTCTGTCTGGGATCAACTGAGGAGTAAAAGACCACAAGCAGGTGGTTATCAGGTAGTGAAGATGTCTTGATGCGTGCTGAAGCTTCTGAAGCCAGAGATTGTAATAGCAGTGACACCATAGATACAGAGGAATCTATATTTTTGCTGCTTATTTCTAGATGCGCCTCACTCATACGATAATGCTTTAAAAATAGAACAGATTTTAAACACTGAGAAAAAAATGGAATTTCTCTTAAGTCTCAATCTAAAAATGACATATCAGGGACTTAAAATCGAAATGACTAGTCCATATTTGAAGGCCAGACCAAATTGCTAACCTTAAGCACTCAGGGATGAAAAAAAATTTGTTCACATGAATATCAAGCTTATGCTTTACTATTTTTACACTTGTACATTTAAACAGGTTTTTTTACATTTAAAATTACACTATTATGTTTACAATTTTACATTTAAAACAAATATGCATGAAGTCATTCAAAATATTCTGCAAGTCTGAGATCTTAAACTAACATTCAACTCCAGAATGAACAAAACTGGTGAATTCCAAATCTGATTCTCTTCTCAGATGGCTATCAAGGAAAAGTGCCTGTAAACCCAGTGGAATTGCACCAATGTAAAATAGTTGTGAGTGAAAGGAGAGTCAGTTCTTGACGACCACAGAGTATGGTCGTAAACAAGGTGTCAACACATTTCCTCCTGATGCTGATACAAAGGCCTTGTTAGCCCAGTGTGATGACACTTGAATTGTCATGAAGCCGCGTTACTCATTTTCAGCAGAGGACAGATACATCAAGATTGTAGACAGGATGAAAGTAGAGCTATATCTGCTTATAATCATGCATGACCAGCTGCTCTGAAGCAGTAACAACTCTATACACGGAAACAGTGCATAGAAGTGATGAATGTATATAGCAGTCCGCAATTGGAGTACATTTAAATATTGAGCACAGGCTAAACAGCCTAGAGAATTKTAAGTCTTTTACAAAATTGATATTATAACAGGGAAATGGCTGATAATGTTTTGCTTATGCATATAGAACTGTTATCAAGTATTTACATGGTATTGTACAAAGACAGTAAGACTAGAAGAGTAGGTTTAAATGAAATGAAATGTCCCAGATAGCTTGTTCCAGAAAAGCTACCTCAAACTTTAGATGCAGAGTGCCTAGCCTGAAAAACACAGATGAGAGATAAAACAGTCTTCAAAAACTTTGGCAGAAACTTCATGCACAAAAATAGAAAGTTAAAGCTTTAACAAATGACTGCTGGTTTGTGAACACAGGACTAATGAACAAACTGGCAGCTTTACTGAAGAAATACATCCAGCTAAATACATAYTGTGATATCAAACTCCCAGGCTAGCCTACTGAAAACCTCTCATTAGTTTAAAAAATGTACAATTTTATCAAGGCTGTATGCTAAGAACTGCTTTATCCTGCAAAAAGGGTTGCTAAATTTGTTCTAACCTTGGAGATTTAATTTTGTGAGGAACTGCTACCTTTTCAGCTGGAAGACATTTCATTATGTCATCCATATAGTGCTGGAAGCAGTGCCATTTTCTAGTGTCACAAGCAACCTCACAGCCAACAGCAGAGCTATACTTGGAAATGTTTTTGATTTGCAGACTCTATTTTATGTCACCCATGAAGCACAAGAAGGAAGATACTCCTGTACTAAACAAAAATAAACCAACCTTTTCCTTCGAACCGCTGTTTGAAATTTCCTGATTCATTATACTGGCAGAGCCAGACTGGACATAGTATGGTCTGTTCACTACAAAGGAAGTTACCTGTTTTTAGCCTATTGAATCTCTGGAGGTATAACCACAAAAAGCTGTCTTAAATGAGAAAAAAAATAGGCACTGGTGAGGTACTCTAGAGGTGCCTATGTCTCTTCCTTGATAAGGGAAGAAAAATAAAAGAAGATGGCTAATGTTGGCAGAGAGGACTACTGCTCCTGATGACTTAAACTCCAGCTCCCCAGCTCTATATCAGGAAGATACAGGATATACTCCATGCAAAATTTTGCATTGTTGTTCAACAACCCAGAAGCAATCAAAAGAATTTCCTGCAGAAGAATCTGGAGAGAACCTGGTTCTCAGTAGATGGTGTCCACAATAGCCTGTAACTGTGACATTCCTAGAAAGTGGCTGCATAAAGTCACAAGGCTGAATTTTGCCTATACCCAACCTTTTATACTAAGTAGTGCCAAACATTTTTGCTTATACAACTAATTTCAATTATTCTTCAAACAGACTCTCTCCAATGGCAAACATACTACTACCATGCTCCAGTCAGTCATGCTGGTGCTTGGAGCTGTGCCACTTTGTGCTGATTGACCTTGACAGACTTTGGCACCAGAAGATCCAAGGAGAAAGAAATCCCATAGTCAATGCTTTTGAGAAAAAATTCTGCCTTGAGATTTGATAGCCATAGCCTGAATCTGAACCGTCATTGCTGTATATGTATCTGTGATAGCTTAATCAGGCAGATTTTATTTTTGTATGGCTAGCTCCCAGCTATTGAACAAATTGAATAATACATAAAAGGGAAGTGATTTCCTTGGTAGTCACTACTACCATTAGTGTGCCCTCAAAATCCTCTCCATTTTGAAGTGCAATATTCTGATGCTTCCCTACGCTTCCCTAATTTTAGGGCCACACTGTATCTACTTCTTCCATGATGATTTACAAATGTGCTGGGCCAAAGCCCCAAGGACTAACCAAATGCTAAGCAGAACTTCTGGACTTCCTACCCAACCCCAACAGACAAAACGACAGAAGTGCAGAACGTACTTTTACCTGAATACCAACAATCAGAGCCCATCACCATGTGCATTGGAGGGAAACCTGCTATGTGCCGTAGAAGGTAGTAGAAGCAGTCAAGCGACTTCTATGTACCTTTGGATAACAAGGATGGCTGCCTTGGTGTGAGCCCAGCTTGAGGTTCCTATCCAGAGACATCTTATATCAGAAAGTCTGGCGTGTGCACTGTCATAAAACAAGGTCTTTCAAGCTGTGCAGCTCAAGACTGAAATTCCCAGCTATATTTTGATCTTTACCCCAGGAGGACRTCCCCAGCGACTTTCTATGGCCACCTGCCAGAATGCTACCAGGGCCCCTTGAAGGCTGGACAGCCATGCCCTACTCCCCTGCTAAGCCTGGCTAGACCTGGCCAGGCTCAATCAGAAACACTCAGACCCTCTAAGAACAAGCATGAGACTCCCTCAGGAGACCTCTGGATCTTCTTCTCATGTGACAAGTACCCCTTTTGGTGTGTTAGCGTGCACCGTCCTCCATTCCTGCTCTCAGCCTTGCACCAAGGTGTCACAAGCTCTGGTGGGAAGCCAAACAGATGCTGGTGCCTTTCTGGATCGGGGGCACTGCTGATGCCTGGCCCGTTGATAGGAAGAGAAAAAGCCTGAGCAATCAGGACACTCTGTTGGTTTTCTTTATTTCCCAGTAAATGCCTGAATAGCCAATATCACATTATTAATTTGTAACTACCTGCTCTGAAATGCATTTGTAATTTTTGTAATACACACATTTGTTTCTCTTCTTCACACATCTTATTTCAATTCATGTTTCCCTACTATACCCGTGGATACTTACAAGCCTAACTCCCATTGGTATTAACCTCTCTCCTGGCTGTGAAGAGAGGTCTCAACAAGGTMATAACTAATCATTATAGCCTCTGTGAGGTTCTTTCTCACTGCCACAGTTGTGTGAAGTCAAGTGAAGTGGCCCCAGTGTACCTTGTCTGGTCCCATTCATGTCCACAAACACTGGCAAGCAATGTTGGTGTGTTAATCTATTTTTCACCAGTGAAGCAGTTGGTTTTGAATTTCACCCTTCTTTTATTCTGCATTAAAAAATGCTTCTGGAAGCATAGAAGGTAAATATTCACTATTTTTGTTGCTGCTGCCCCTTTAGATTGTTTTTAGTTTGTATAAGCCTGCAGAAAATGTTTTTCATGTATCCTTGTACTTCTATTTACCTAAAACTACCTCGGTGTTATATAGAGACTTTTCCAAAAGCAATGGAAAAAACCCACAAAAACATAGTATCTATTTAAATGCATTCTGATTTACACCCTGTGCTGTTTGGAAAGATTTGCTTTCCTCTCATTGGCTGGAATTTTTTGAATGTACATCATCCAATTACATAGTTACATCATGTACATCACATATTTTATGCCCTTAAACAGCTTTGTAGTGTGACTGTGATATATTAAATATCACACAAAATACATACTAAACAGATACTTTATTGTGTAAAAACAAGGATTTTACTTCACTGGTGAGGTAAACTGATTTAAAAATAATACATCTAAACTCTTAACCTGGGCAATATCGAATGTATGTATTTTTCACGTTTCAGCCTTGAGCATCAAACAAGTGAATTTACTCACTGTTTAATTTACCATTGCACTGTCAAAAGTATTTTGGAATCATCCAGAAAAAAAATAAATTACATACTAGTCACTTACGTTTACCTGAGTATAACTCACTTCATCCAAAAGATTCCAAAGGCATTTCAGAAGATCCAATTCTGTTAACAGTTACACAAAATATCCTACTCAGCTTGGTTTTGCTCTGCCTTGTATTTTCTGTAGCTGTTTTGGTCTCTGACAGACTGTGAAGTGCTTCTCCTCTCACCTGGGAGTATTTTAATGTAGTGCCTAAAACCTCCAACCCCGCTGTCATTAGAAAGAGTAGCATAGTATCCCTGACAGAGTAAAATGGAACAGGACCAGACCTGAAAAATGTGAAGCACAGAATGGAATCAGTTGGTTCTAAGTTGCAGGGAAAACACCTTGCACACATGCAGAATATAATGACCACTTTTCCGTAACTCTATCCAAAGAAAATAATCTTTTCCAGCTACATGATGCTACATGTAAAGGCAAGGTAAGTTAGCTTTGATATCAAGATGAAATTAGCTACAATATCATACATTTCTTTTGAAATTGAGGTAAGGGTTACAAAAATAAATGAGGTTATGCTCAGAAATAAATGGCTAATAGCTCTGGGAGGCAAGATTTGTGCCTCTATTGTTACTTCTGAGTTACATATTTATTTTCTGCTGTGGATGGTGAAGTATAATCTAGCAGTCAGGCAAATTCAATGATGTTTTTCGGGTTGGTGTTTTTTTCATTTTTTTTGCATGTGTCATTTTTCTCAAGAATCAAACCTGATTTTTGCAATTGAGGGGAAGAATGTCAGGTTGTTCTACGCAGTAGCAATCACAATATAAATTGCAGGCAGCAAGCAAAATCTGACCTGTGCGGTCCAGGAGTGAGGACTGTTAATGTCCATTCTTAAAAAATACATATATTCTGCAATATTTTATTAATTGATCTTGAAATATTTATTATTTTTATTGAATGTATACATCATAAATCTTAGTTTCTATCTACTGACCACACACAAATGATATGCAACATGAACGTGGGGGGAGCCTTAGTCTTTGATAATCTAATTGGGGAGCTGAAATTTGGTAACAGAGGGCACTCAAATCAGACACAAAATGCTTCAGACAAGAACTAATTGCTGGAAGTTGAAGTTAGACAAATTCAGACCAGAAATAAAATCAAAGTGTTGTAACAATGGTGACAATCGCTGAAGTTCAACACACAGGGCTTATGATGAATTCTCCACCACTGGAAATACGATTTTTTTTTTAAAGAAGATGTGCTCTATTTCAAGTACTGATGTGGGGTCTAAAGAGGGATTTTTCTTTAGTGAGTCCTAAGGCCTGTATTACACAGGACTTCAGACCAGGTGATCACCGTAGAGACATCTGAGCTTAAAATCTATGAATCTGTCTTTGCTGAGAGTTCTGGGGCAATTTCCTAGATTTAGAGCTTCTGCTGTAGAATACTCTCATGATCCGCTTTTGCAGTTGTCTCCATTTCTGACAATAGCCTCATTTTCTCATATCCTTTTCTCTCGTTTGCAGCTGAGATGTTGCTGTGCAAGGTGAACTTTGAAGAGGCAGTCTAGATTCAGAAGCTGCTCTTCAGCTGTCTAACAAGAAAAATGCCTGTGGGCTGAAAATAGAACGGTTAATCTAGATCCAGCTGATAGATTGGTTACACTAAGGATATCTCAACTGATCTTCAAATACACAACAAGGACAAGACTCTGATAAAAGAGCATTGATTAGGAAAGCTTGCAAGGTGAAAGCAATGGTAACAGAGAGGAGATCAGAGTCACTAGTTAGCACAGACTTGACTAATTCTTGTCTACAGCTATAACTGCTCCGCCTTCACCATCTTGTTAGATGCGTGGGTTTTGTATCTTTTTGACAGATGGGCTAAAAAGACAAAACCTACAGGAAGATCTGAATTACCAAATAGAGCTGTCAACTTTGTGTGTCACTCGTGTGTGACTGGTGATTCTTGGAGATCCAAATAGTTCACTTCCTTCACATCAAAAGTGAGAATGAGTCTCACCAGCCCTTTCTCACAGCTTTTAGCGTTTAGGACATCAATCCATTCTTCTGCAGTCAAGGTCATAATTTCTTTTTGAAGAAGTTGTTTGTGCCTGCCAGATTCTTTCATATTGCATACGAAAAGGGTCCCCCATATGTTGTGAAAAAGTCTGAAGGAACTGACAAAAGTTTCCTTGGTATTACTAAATGGAATAAGAAATCTTAACTGTAGTACGCAGTCTGTTTACCCAAAAAGAGCCCCCTCTTTCCAGAGCTCTGCTCCACAAGCACGTCCATCTATCCCTTCAGTCCAGACCTCCCCATCCACACTGTGCACTGACTTGATACTGGCAGGCTGTGGCAAATACTGAATTCCCTAGTTTCCCTCTCAATCTCAACACATCCTTCTCCTTACCACATCCTTCCCCTGCTCCTGGCTTCCAGCACTGTCTATAACAGCATCAAAGCCTGCAAAAGCCTCAAAAATGAAAAGATGGGGCAATCACAGCCTGAGGGGGCAAAGTCACAGACAGTTGAGGTGGGAGGAAAGGTTAGGGCTTGTCATGGATGTGCAAAGATGCTCTCTCCACAGCACTGCTGAAGAGGGAGCCCCCCCCCCCCGAGGCTTGCAGCACTCATGTTATTCTTGCCCAGGGCCCTGCTGAAATTAGTGTCAGTCTCAAAGGAAACATGCAACCCTTAAAGATACAAAGCTAAATTTTTTGCAAGCACAGACTATATGCGCTATGAACCAATGATTAAGAAGTGGATATCAAATCACTGATTTGAAACAAATTTTAAAAATGCAGATTTTAGAAAGGTAAATTTGTTGATTGGTGCAATATCACTGGGAACAGCACACCAAAGTCGTGTTTCCTAATTAAAGGTGGATGAGGAACACATTTGTTTAAAGATCTACCAGAACTGTACTGGTACTGAACATTCCCATTCGCGGCACAGAGAATTCCGTGTTTGCCGTAATGTCTGCTACTTATGAATCAGTCTCATACGATGTCCTTCTTCTGTATGAAAAAAGCAATGTCAGGATGTTCCATCTACTTCCCTGGGATCTGTATCAAAATGGAAATTACCTTCAAAATCACTTCAGGAGAAGAAATAGCAGTTTTGACATTTTATGAGCCATAAGGGAAAGAAGGGCTTAAGCATAGTGCTTCTGTTTCTTTCTCTCAACTGAAGATGACAGTAGTCTGGTTGTTTTTCAAGTTTCTACATTAAGGTTTGCTTATATCTAGGTGAAAAAAAAAACAAAAACAAAACAACCAAAAACCAGCCAACCCTTGTATGACATGTCTGGCCTAAGCTGACAAGCATACTGCATGGTTGATTTATATTTAGAGCAAGGCCCAGAGGTGTCCAAAGCAATCTACTTTCAAAAGTAGAAGTTGTCATATTCTAAATCTGCTTTTAAGAAAACTGGACCTCGGTGTTATTTTCTGGTTAAAATATACAATAACCAGAAGAAAGGGCAACATTTGAGAACAAAGATGTGATGTCCAGAGTTTAGTGAGGCACCTGATTTCAGGATGCTTTATACCTACAAATGAATGGCCAAAGCAATTTTGTTTTAATCAGTGAGTTGTGTGAATGGCGTTCATGCAACTGATTGATAGACATTCTTACACAAGTTACTGGCAAGTGCATTGATTGTAGATGGCTTTTTGGGAATTATCTTTGCCTTCGATGTGATGCTCATGGCAGAGGTGCTGCATTAGGTGCTGTTTTGTAAGTCGATGTCTTCTTCACAGCTGCTGGAACCACAGCTAATCCCTAGGGCGTGTTTTCTGCCTCAGCCCCTGTCCTTTGCAGCTACTGTCATTTCAAAGACTTCACATCACAGTGCTTAAGGAAGATGGGAAATGAAAAGGCCTCCTTGTGGGAGATTTGATTGCTTGAGGTTAACTTTTGGGTTTGTTTCCCAAGCAAATGTTTCTTCTCAACTGGAGGTGTGTTCAAAGATTGTCATGTTTCATGGCTGAGGTATTCTGTTGATCCTCCAGTTATCCTCTCATGGGGGATTTTCCTCCACAGTAGCAAAGAAAGTGTTCAAATTTTCATGAGGATARGGCAAAATAAATTGAGGAAGCTTCTTATCTCTCCATGCTAATCTGCATAGCAAACTTCTAAACATTTACAGCTTTCTCTGTAAAGAGCATGAAGCAGTAAGGTGTCATGCCTGATGTTGATGGCCACTATGAATGGCCATGGTCAAACAAGTTTTTCTCCACTGCTATTAGCTCCTTGGAAGTGAGTATGTGGGATCTGTTATATTCAGCTGATGTTGTTACAGCACACCTAATGCTATGATAGTTGAATATTTACTCAGAAGCCTTATCTTCTCAAGGGATCAACATGTTTTCATCATTTATCTTTCCATTTAAAAAATAAACATGTACATATATGAAGCAATGATTTTTCTCTGTGCATAATTCTTTGCACTCCATCTTTCAGCCTGAAAAAAGAAAACTCTTGAACTGAATGCCATGAGAAAACTCCAGAAAATGGACCAGAAGATTTTGTATTCTTACAGGATTTGGGAAAAGCTGTGGAGCAGTGTGGAATTTCTACTTTAAGTCTTGCAAGCAGCAACTATAACTTTGGCTAAAAGCCAAAAGAGGAAAACGATTTAAAAAAAAATAAAATAAAAATCAGCTATCCTTGGAAGAAGTGTGCTCCGTTCTTATCAGCTCCCGTGCCTCCGGTCCTCTGGTTTGCTTCCTGTGGTTCTGGCATTTTGCCAATATGGACTTTCATCTCTAAAATAAAAAAAAAAAAGTTAGTGGAACATGTTTATACCGAATTACTTCATTTAAAAGCCAGAGAGGAGCATTTGCTTTGAAAAAATACTTTCTTTTTGGCAATATATATATTACCTCTGTGTTTAGTGGCACTCCTCAGGTACTGAAGACATCTTAGTTAGACCTGTGCTTTAACCTCACAYCACACACAGCCTGTGTTACCTCTCAGAAATAGATCATTTAGTACATATTCTTAAAACTGCAATTTAGGTACAGTTGCCAGCTTGGCACCCCATTAAAACTTCCAGGAGAAGACACACATTTCTTTTCACAACATCTTTTTGCTGCCTGAATGAATCTTTATGTATCCAGTGGTTAAGGAATTCATCCCCTCAACCATGCCATTTCGAGGTGCCATTGGGTTCAGCTCTGAATTTTTGTCAGCTTGCAATAAAGCATTTCTAAGGAATGTGGAGAACATCATGCTATACAGGTTATCACACAGTGACAAGAAGCTTGGTGTGCCTTACTGAGCAATTTAAGTGCAAGGTGAAAATCTTGCCCAGAAAGCTAATTGTGAAGATGTCATTGCAACCACAAGCATCTGGCTGTCAGGGTACCATTCATTTTATAGCCCTCCATGACAATAAAAAGCAGAGCAGTGGAAGAGGAGGACCTCAGCAGACGGGAAGAACTCGCCCCTGCAATTGCAGACTGGATAAATCTATCAAGCTGGGGAGGAGGGAAGGAAGGACCTAGAAATAAATGGAAAATAGGATAAAAAGAAAATAGGGATTTAGCAAAAATTGATTCACCTGAAACTAATGAGCTTTCAAGAAGTCAGTTCCTTAGAAAATTTCTTTTTTTTTTTATTTACCTATCAGGGCCCCAATTCCCTCACCAATAGGCTGCCACTAGCTGGGTGCCCATTCCCCTGTGCTTCCTTGTGCTGCAGATACTCTCATGGGTAAGTGCCCCAGCCACAAATTCTGCAGCTGTAGGGGCAGGACTAGCACAGAGCCCTCAGGAAAGAAATTGAGGAAACAGTGAATTACTTCCATTCAGGGAGGTCCCTGAAACTTTGCTCAGCCCTCTTAAGCCCACAGATCCTGCCCAGTCATCCTCTCACACCTCCAGCTCTCCTTTATCCTAGCTGATGCCCTGCAGATAGCAGGACTCCAATCTTCACCCACTCTGATTCCTGGAAGGGTGCAGCCTGTGATGGCACAATCTGTTGGGAGATGGACAGCGTGGCAGTGCAGGGCTGTGGTCCATCTGCAGCCTCCCCATCATTGACTGAAAGACAATGCTAGGAGAGCAAAGGCAAGAAGAAGTAGGAGACAAAGAGTTGACTTAAAATGGGAGAGCGCAAGTGGAAGCAGCACTGAATGGAGAGACAGAAGAAGACAAAGGTCACACTACTGGGAAGTTAATGCCAGAAAATAAAAGATGATTATGTTTTGCTTCTTAGCTTCATCCTCTTTACTCTTTCTATATGGCTTTCCATAATCTTTTTCATGTTATCTTTCCTACCCTATATTGTCTTTCTTTCCTGCCTCTTAGGTATTTACTGCCTGTTTTTCAGTGTGTTTTCTGTTTACGGAAATTGATCATTAGCTTTTACAAACTGAAGATAAACTCTATTTGAAAATACTCATTCTGATTCCAAATACTGACAAAAACTTTGCACGTTGCATGACTGGGGAGATAGAACATGACTATGCTGTATGCAACATTCAAAAAACATTTTTAAAGTCTAACCTCAGAGCAATAGTCTTTTTCTTCTTTAATTTCTCTTCTGCAACTCATTATCTCTCTGGCCCAGTGAGTCAGGAATTCCTGTTTCTAGATTCAGCAGCTTGTAGCATGTTGCACACCTTCAGAGGCTGAAGGTCGAAGGTACTGAACTTCCCAAATGGGTGCTTTTGCCATTAGTTTATTGTATAGAAGGGGACTCTGTGATGACAGTAACTCTTTTTCTCAAAAGAGTATGCAGGCGACATCTCCAGAAGATGTTCTTGAGCTGGCCAGCTCGTGCAGGGTAAAATCTCTGGGGTATTCCAGTCACCTGTGATCTCTGTCTGTCTGTTTTCACACCACTTTGCAGCACACTTTTCCAAGCACTGGAATGAGCATGGGCGCCTATCTTTTCTGCCACATATGATTTCCTTTTATGAGCTAGGCACTTATTAGACCTAGCCCCAAATGTTTAACGTTACCCATTTCACACACAACTAAACCTAGGGAGTTACCTATAGTTACCAACCTCCACTTTTCTGCAAATTAAAATTAAAATCACAGCTAAGCAAGTAATCTGTTCTAGAATTTAAAGCCCAGATCCTAAACACAGGTGGAACTGTGTGAGTGGTCCTTTTGAAATCAATGGGATTAATTTTACTAATAAAGTAGCACACATACTGAAGTGTTCCCTTGGGCCTCCTTTTTCTTCTTCTCTATTTGTAGAATATCTGCAGGAATTCTCCTTTGTTTACTTAATTTTCCAAATTATACAATGATTTTATGTTGCAATTTTCTGAATTGATTGTGAACTGTTTGTGTGTTAATGTGCACATTTATTCCTTCRGAAGGAGATTACAAATGACAGTGAATTAAAGCCTCTGTTTCATTTTCACATCGTGTATTTGCTATTTTTCTTCTCCCCCTCTTCACATCTGAATACACACATCCACCAAGCAYTCACGCAGCAATCTAAATGGGAGGCTGGGCAGCTTAGGGTACTTCGATGCCAAAGGACCAGTAGTAATGTGCTGAAGGGGGCATTGGGGAGATCACTCTTAACTTTTCCTCCCCAATATAAATATATGCCTGCACATCCCTTCTTGTTCCTCAAATATCATCTGACCATGCCCACTTGAAATACTTCTCACACTCCTGAGATAAATGGAGAAGAGTAAGGAGGCTCATTTCTGAAGAAAAAGTACTGTGTATGATGTTGCACACACCACCCTTAGGAAACATGGCCAGGGGCTCCTCTTATCGTGTGCATTCAACAGATGTAGTCTGTCTTTCCCAAGGTAAGTCCATGTAGGGCTTACACCCTGTGAAATGGTGAGCTGCAGAACTCTCCACAGTTGTCTGATACCTTCAGTTCCCACTTTGAGCAGAACTCAGTTTAATTCAGCACATCAGGTTGGTTCTTTTCTTGTTGCCCTAACAAACTGTGATTATATTTTAATGAGAAAGTTCTTTCCCAGGATGTAGCCTTAAATTTGCTTTTCAGCAGGTGGCACGTGGTTTAACTCAAAAGTCACCATGTAAATCCTGACAGTAGATTATACTAGTTAATAACATAACACTCAGGCCCTGGGACTTAATGATTCATTTTCCTTTAATTTTTCAATTCTGCCCAGAGAAAGGCTGGGTGAGGAAAAGAACTTGGTTGGAGTTCTTTCTGGATTCTGAGTTCCTCTGACCCACTATCTTTTAATTATGTCTCACTTTTGTACTTCTGTAGAGCAGTAATTTTAATGATTTTAATGAGCTTTATCGCAAGTAAGTGAGATATGTAATTTCTCAATTTCAGTGCACCCTGTGAGATACTGGGCTCCCTGACTCAGGGGAGCTGAAACCTCTCAGCACCTGACAGAATTAAATCCCAGCTTCTATGAAACGCTGCTGTGGAGAGTAACTGACTCCCATAAACTCTTTAAAGTTAACTCTCTTTCAGTCTCACATGCGGAATTGGACAAGCAAAGGTTACCAGGGTTTCAACAGCTGGGACTAACCCTGTGTGTGAACAGCTGGTTTTGAAACTGAGTAGCCCACACAATGAGTGCAAGAAAGATTCCACCGAGTTTCTGTATTGATTTTCAATGTGGTTAGAAAAGGAAACTGAATCAGAGAATGACACAAGGTTTAACAGGTTTGCGGTTCCTCTCTGAAACAGTTTGGTAGAAATCCTATCATCTGCATACTAAACCTGCAGTAACGGTTATTTTATAGGACTTTTTAAGGAAAGACTAACATTCAAGTGACATGACAGCCAGTAGTTTTAAATGATGTCTTTGCAATTACTACATCTCCCTTGTTTGCGTAGCTGGGGGAATGGAGGGACTTCACAGACAAGGTGGGAAGGGTCCACAGAAGAAGAAGGGCCAGTGACACATACATCATTTCCTTCTTTTCTTGTTCCAGAGGTTCACTTTTTTCTGAGTACATAAAGAAGGGTGTGCCAGTAGCTCAAAAGAATCAGCCACCCTTAGGCTTTTTCCCTAAAATTAGTTTTATATTAATGCTACTCCACTGACTCCATCAGGATTGCTTCTGCTGTATGAGAGAGGAAAACAGGAACCTTTCTCCTCCCATTACACATGCTGGGAGCTTACACAAAGGAATAAGTCTAATGTTCTAATGAATATTAATGCTATAAGAATCCAGAAATGATATAGAAAATATATAATACAGAGACTTAGAAACATTGGCATGGTCTGGTGAAAAGAGAAAGCATTTTCCTTAATATGCAATTTGCCAGCACTAAAATACAAATATATTGTGACATAATCTCCCACAAAATAGCTGTAATAGTGTAAGAATAAAAAATTACTCGTATGCTTGCAGACTCAGGATCTCAGAGTATCTCCTCAGGGTGTACTCACTGACCACTAAAACATCCTTTGTTGTGTCTTAATTCTGTAATAGAAATGGTGACTTACGTGTTCTTAAACAGCAGAAAGAGCAAACCCTTGAACACAGAATAAAGTTTAGCCTCAACAGAACACACACTGGAACAAAGGCCAACGAACATCTGAACCTGGTAAGCCAGTTTAGCTTCATATACCCTCATGTCAGTATGAATATGTACTAGAAAAGTGATCTGTGGCAGTGATTCTCTGCACTCTTGCTCTGAATACATAATCTCACTTTTTATAATTGTATTGAAATACAATTTTATCCTAAGCTGCAGGTGATGCTTTGCTGGGAATTTTTTTTCTGGGGAGGGTAGAGAGAGGGTGGAGTTGCAAACCTTACATGTGTACCACACATGAAGTGCATGTTTGAGAGCTAGTCGAGCCCTGACTTGTGTGCTTTCCACCTGCAAAGCTAGCATTTGTAGGTTGTTATATTTTGAAGTGCCTACACTGTTCTCAGCACGATCTGCTGAAAGACCACATTGTAGTGTACACAGTCCTGCTCATGCCTAAATTATCCACAACACATTAATGAGAACCTGGTGCTGATTGTGTTCAGGCCCTCCTGAGGCAACCACTTACTAGGCTTAAAGGTTTACTTTTAAAATGTGGATTACTGGCTGAGACAACAGGCTTGGGCCCATGTTTAATTGATGGTGAGACATATCCTAAGTGTTTTAATGTCTCCAGCTCAGCATCTAAGGCCTGCTTCACAAATACAATGGGAAAAATCATATATTTTTAACTGGCTTAGGTCCTAGAACATTTTAAAAGATGTTGAGAGGGAGTATAGATTCTTGTTATGCAAATTCTGCTTAGTATGAAAGGATGATTTTTTAATCATCCTTTGGCAGAAAACCACATTTTTACTTTTTTTGTTCTAGGCTTGTCTTACCTCTCCTTTTCATAGAATCATAGAATCATTTAGGTTGGAAAAGACCCTTAAGATCATCAAATCCAACCATTAACCTAACACTAACAAGTCCAGTACTAAACTATGTCCCTAAGCACCACGTCCTCCATCCCCATCATATGTTTGAGGAGTCTCTTATTTGCTCTACCTCATGGTCATTTATCTACAGCCAAAATAGTTTGCTGTGCCCAGTGAGAACTGTCAGAGCATAGCAAGGTGCTGAGCACCCGCTGCACCCGTCACTGTGGGAGCCCCCAGAGTCATCACCGCAGCTTTGGACACGCATGGCTTCTCAGGAATTCCCTGGTGTCTGACCACATAAGCGTTTGCTAATACCACAATGGCAGAGGTGCTGTGTGACTGACCAGCCASCCTCTCTTGCCCTACAACTACATACCAAAGCCCCATATAATTAAACCCTAACCAGCATCCATTTTAGAGAGGTAAGAGGACTCACATGGGAGATTTCACAGCGATGCTAAGGTGGTACAGTGCTCTAACAGGATAACTAGATATGAACTGGGTTCCAAGGCAGTCTGGCAAAACAGACCTCAGCAACCACTCACAGTTACCTTGGAATTAATATCTGTCTTGGTCACAAGGGCCCTGACTGAATGGCTCAAGAAACACAGCATGGTCTGTATCTCTCCTCACTGTACTAGCATATTATCTTCAATAATGCATTTTAATGTACTATGTGGGCAGGAATATTTTTATACAAGGTTTTACAGATAACATGCTTTATTCTAGACTATTCTGGTTCTTTTTTTTTTTTTTTTTTCTTTAACGAATTTTAATTATCTCATTCAGTAGTTGTGATTTAACTACTTTATTTTTACCAAATAGTTGCTAATTTTTGTTCTAGAACACTTTGTACAGTTTATCACAGGAGGATGATACCTCTAACAGCCCAACCTAAGCCTCTTCAAGACAGTTGCAGCAAGCAGCCTTCTGATCCCACCTGCACCTCCAACTACTGACCTCTTCACCTCCTTCCTTAGGTGGCCACTGTGGTGCAGAACCAGTACTGCCTGTGTCCCACTGAGTTGGCACTTCCCACTCTGCAGGCCTGTCTGGGTAYCCATCTGGAAAGAAAGTTTTCAGATATTTCTCTTAAAAACAAGTGCTTTGATGACACTGCCTTACAAGCCCCTTGCAAGTAATCTGACACTCATGAACACTCAGTAGATTTGTTTGCAAGAAAGGGAAGACTAATCTTCTATCATTACAGGTTAGTTCACACTTTTGGTAATAAAAGCTGAGGGAGCAAGGAAAAGGATGAAGAAAACCCTAAATCATTTTGTTCTCTACTCTCTGAGCACCATACACTTTCTCCTGCCAGGTGCCTAATACGTATTTCTGTCTTGGGAACTGAAGCCTGTCGATCTCATCTTGTGTAGTACTGGTCTGGAAAGTGCTGATATGTTCAGTTGGCCAGTATCAGAAAGAAGAAAGTTTTCTGGCTGCTCAACGGGACATAGTTCAGATTCCTGAGTGTAACACTTGGCATAAAAGAATTAATCTTTGCTTTGTCTTTGAGTATTTAGGCTTTGCTTTCTCCCTTTCTTTGTAGATCTGTGACTATGATTTTGAAGAAGGCTGTTAAAGGCATTGCTATTTGCAGCCAAGGTATTTTACAATTATATTAGCATGTTCCTCCTCTTTGTCAACCTAAATCCTGCATGAAAGAGGCTTTTAAATTGAAGTTTCTTGTATTGCATTCAGCAGGAATCAAGATGGGCTTGCCCTCGTGTTGAGTTCCACTTCAGACTCCGTCAGGTACTATCCGTGACAGCAGCCGCAACGATGGATTGTAGATGGAGAAAGAGACGGAGAGAGAGAAAGGCAGGCATCTAGGCAGGCCCAAACCCACTCTGAGGCTTAAGGACTAACGCTGAAAGCTTACAATGCACACAGTTTTAGAAAGGGAATAGCTGGACAAGTACCAATGTAATGTGTTTCCACTGACTTAATTAAAAGATTGTTTATGATGTGATAGACTAACTCCGTTTTTCACATAGTTTTTCATAGTGGTCCAGGACTGAACAAACTGTGGAAGGCATGTTGTGAATGGTATACCTGGCTGGAAAGGGGTTGAAACAGGACACTTAATGGGCTTTCTCTTATCTCGATGTTTAGGTGTGACTAACGCCAGAACATGCATGAAGCCATCTGTGACGTTGATAGTCAGAGGACACATCATTTAAGATGAAGTAAGAACTCCTGCAAGCCCTACAAAAAGATAATTGATATCAACTTTAGTTTTTCTTACCTAGCTTGAATGTGAACAAGCTTATTCCCCCTTCTGTTCCTTAGACTAACTGGAAAAGTATCTTTTTCATGACCATTCCTTAAATGTTTACGGTATCTCACAAAGAACACTAATATTATTACAGTGCTTGTTATTCTGATGCTTTTGATGTGCATGCGCTGCTTGTGAACATGATGGGAAAACACTGAGAGTAATCAGCAAACAGCATTTATACACCTGGCAGACAAGGGGAAGGGACGTTGGGAGTGCCTGTGGACATCGGGGGGATACTGAGGAAGACAAAGCCTTATTTCTGCTACAGTGAAGGGAAAAGATTAGGTGGGTGTGGGCGGGAGAAGGTATGATTGTTTTCTCTGCCTGACAGGAGGGGTTAGGGAAATTGTTTATTTCTTTGTACCAGTACAGGAAATGTCTTTGTTTATGCATGTATCTGTGGCACTGGAAGAGGCAAAGTCTTTCTCTCTGGCAGCAGGGATGGATTTTTTCTTTTTTTTCTGCTTAGGCATAGGAAAAGGGGAGATTTATTTTTCTGTCTTTTTCTGTGGAAGGGGATGAAGGGCGATCTGTCTACATATCTACCAGCTGTTT
Source organism: Oceanodroma leucorhoa (assembly GCA_030449065.1). Lineage (NCBI taxonomy): Eukaryota > Metazoa > Chordata > Aves > Procellariiformes > Oceanodroma > Oceanodroma leucorhoa. The sequence continues at coordinate 5,093,879 of JASVER010000078.1, forward strand.
CAAAAAGGAAAATATGCAAGGTCTGTACGGACTTCAAAAAGGGTTGAGCGTAGGTAGGAGACTTCATTTCAACACTGTCCCAAGCTGAGCAAATGTTCAGATATCTATTTTTGGTTCTAATGACGTTCAAACTGACAAACCAGGAATTCAAAGCATTGTACTCCAGAAAGCACGTTGTACAGTTTGGAAAACAAGGCAAGTAACGCCCCCCGCACTCTCATTTCCCTCATTCTAGCTTGAGACACTTGTGACTCCAGGGCAATCCCAAAGACTCTCTTCCCTCACTTCTATTTTTTTTAAGTTTTCATCCCATTACACGTTTCAGGTTATTAATCCTTCCCCCCACGGTGCCACCTTTGTCCTTCCAGTTGGACACAAGTGACTCCCGCTGCCTCAGGAGTTGGTGATCCCCCGACTTCTCCCCCCACCCCCGACCCCCCCACACCCCGATTTCCCGGCTGGCATCGCCCCCCTCCCCGCCGCACACATCGGCGCTGTCGGGGCGAGGGGCCGGGCGGGCGGCCCGCCCCTACCCCGCACAGGCTGGGGCTGGGGGGTGACGCGAGAGGCGGTGGCTGCCTGCCAGCGGCCAAGATGGCTGTGACCCCGCGGGGTGACCAACGGCCGGGCGGGCACGCGCGCCCCCGCCCTCCTCCCCCCCGCCGCGCCCAGGGCCCGGCGCGAGGCGCCCGTTGGGCGGGCGGCGCGCTGGAGGCGGCCGTTGGGCGGGCGGGGGGAGACGGGGCGCGCTCCCCACCTCGCGCTGAGGGAACGTGCGGGTGCCCGGGCGGAGCGGCGGGCCGCGCCGCCGCCGCGGAGCGGAGCGGTAGGGGAGGGGAGGGGAGGGGGCGGCAGGGAGGGACGGAGGGAGGGGAGGCGGCCGACGGGGCGGGGACTGCCGCTCCAGTGCGCTGTTTGTCCCTGTTTCGCCGCGCGAGGAGGAGGGCCCTGTCCGGCCGCCTTCTGCTGCCCCCTCCTCCGTGTGAGGGGACCGGGGCGACCGGGGCGGGGGCGGGGGAGGTGATGAGCTTGGGCCGGGGGCTGCGGCGGCGGCGCGGCTGCTGCTGCTGCTGCTGCTGCTGCTGCTGCGGCGGGAGGCGACGGCGGGCCGTTGGAGGGTCTGTCCGGCCGGCCCGGGGCCAGGGGGATGCAGCGGAGGACGTGTCTGGGTCTGGGTGTAGCTGATCGGAGAAGAGAGACAGCCGCCGACCGGAGAGGCCGAGGAGCAGCGGAGGAGAGCCACCCTGACATGCCTTTTCCTCTCCCTCCTCTCCAGCGGCCATGTTAACCAGAAAACCCTCAGCTAGCGCCGCCGCTGGTGCTGCCTACCCAGCCGGTAAGGAGAGGGCCGCCGCGATCGCCACCGTGCCGGGCTGCGGGCTCCCCGCGCCGCCCCTGCCGCGCTGGGCCGGGCCGCGCCAGGCCGGGCCGTGCGGCGCGGGGGGGGCGGTGTGAGGAGGCTTGGCCGCCCCGCGGCGGCCCCCGCAGCTGCCGCCGCAGCGGGGCCATGCGTGTCGGAACAATGATCCACCCACCCCCCCCAGCAACCGAACCCGGGGGGCCGGAGGGGAGCTGCGTGTTCGGCTCCGGCGTGCTGTTGTTGTGCGGGGTGGCGAGTTCCCCTCAGGGAAGGGAAAAGAAGAAAAATAACTTAGAAAAACGACCCAGGAAAAATTCGGAATCGCTGCGTTCGCCGGAGCGGCCGCGGTTGACAGGGGGCAGCGGTGCTCGTCTGCTCTTCCCGCTGCAGACTTGTGAACTCCTGGCGGGTCCCCGGCGGCGCCGGGATTTCGCCGGGCCAGACGGCTCGGGGTGGGAAGGGCGGCCGTCCAGCCCCGAGGCGTGTGCGCGGCAGAAACGGCTTGTTCTCCCGGTTAGGCGCCTGCCGGTGGCGGGTTAATCTCGGATGAAGGGTTTAGCCGGACGAGCATGGCCCGCCCGCGCTATTAGCTGGGTCGGTGCGTGTGTGCGCCGCGGCGGTGATTAGCTTTTAATGGCTTCTGCCTGAAGCAAGACGGGCGGCGGGGCTGGCGAACCGCCGGGGCCGCGGGCTGCCGCCGCCCCGACGGCCGCGCTGCCTGAGGGGCCGCCGCTGCCCTCCGCGCTCACCCCTCTGCTCTCCGCAGGCAGGGCAGGGGACAGCGGCCGCCCGCTGCAGTCTTCCCCGGGCACCGGAGCCGGGGTCTCCCGGGCAGGAGCTGGGACCGGCCCGCCGTCGCCCCTCGCATTGCCGCCGCTCAGGGCCAGCAACGCCTCCCACACGGTGAGCCTGGGCACGGGGCGGGGGGCCAGGGCGGGGAGAGGGGGGGAAGGGGCGTGCGGCCTCGGGGACTTGCCGCCGCGCCGCCGCCGCTCTSCTTTCGCCGGGTGGCCCCCGCGGCGGGACCGAGCCTTCACGGGCACTCCGGGGCGGGAGAGGGCGAGGGCCCCGCCGCCGCGGGCGCCCCGTCCCGCGTAACGAGGTGCTTGGTGCTTGAAAGTGCATTTAATTTGTGTAGATTCCGATCAAATGTGCATGTTTGTTGTGAGGCTGGGACCCTGTGACTGCACTGAGAAGCAGCTTTCTCCCTCCTCCCCTTCCTCAGCCACCTTCAGTCTGGTTTTGTGTCTCATTTTCAGTGACAAATTCGATCTTCCACACTCGCATAGAGGAGCTGTTCTGGTAAATGCATTTTTTGAGATGACATTATTTTGGCAATGAGGTTAGTCACTGTGATTAAAGGGTCTCATGAACTGTGGTGAAAAATGAAGGCTGTGCTCCCCTTATATGTCTGATTAGCTCAGGCCGATAGCTGTCTTCCCTAGAAATAGCCATCACTGCACTCGGAGACAATGATTGGATGAACCCGACTTTATTGCTGCAGTAGTTTACCTAAAGAAATAAGCACTGATGGCATGAAAAGGATGTTATTTTCCGGTTCTGTGTTATCTCACATTATCTCCCACTCCTAGTTAATCTACTAGGAATGAAACTTCCCAAGTATGCCACTATATATGGATAAGAGAGGGTATCTCTGTCCTGAAGGCATGACAGAGTAGAGAGAGGGGTCTATATGCTGTCATGTTAACGCTAAATATCTGAAATCTTTATCGCATACATTTCCTTTTAAATTATGAAAGATTTCATACTGACCCTGAAAGGCGTTGATGGCATACTTTTCTTAGAATTAATGAGTTCTTCATGGATGCTCACATACTATCTTCGTAAACATATGGCAGAGCTTTAAATGGTAATGTGATTATGGGCTAGTGGAAGGTGAAACTATGCATTTAGATATTAGTGTTTCAGTGACTTTCTATGTAGCTTCAGGGGTAAAAGCATCTTATTCAAATCCATTTATAGAAGGAATTGGCTTTAAAAAAAGATCAGTATATGTAGGATGTTGTTAAAAGGAATGATGAATATTCTGCAAATTCGAGGTGGAGCTGCATGCTTGAGATCGACATCATTGTATATTTATGTAGCTAGGGTATATATCTGAATTGTTCATTATTATCAAAGGCCAATTTTTTCACATTGTATTTCAGTTAAGTGCTGGTTGATTTTAGAGTTGCGGCAGCAGCACCAATAACAGGGAGCCCCCATGTAACAGAGCCTAGGCTTAATTTAGGATTTGTGAAAGCACAGTGGTCCAGCTAAAGATCTGGGACTACTTACTAATATTGGAAGTACAGAACTTTGGTATTTTTATACATAGATTTATATGTGTGTGTGTGTATTGTATGTCTGCATATATACATACATATATAAAGATGGAGTCTTTATGAAAGCATGCGAGGGGTGTTCAAGCATTAAATTTCTGTGTTTTGAGTATTTTTATACATATATTGTGTATGTATGCATTTGTTTATATATAGGATATATGCATGTGTGTGTGTATATATATATACGCATAGAGATGAAATACTTACGGAAGCACACAGGGATGATCAAGCTGTGTTTTATGTCCCTCTAGATTCTGACTGTTGCAAACTCTGCCTTTATGATACAGAGCCTACTCTACAGTATCTATTTAGCCTTGGGTACTATTACAGACTGCCTTTCTGAATTTTGTAGGTGGTTATTTTGTGGTTGGCTAACATAACTTTTTGCGGTAAGGATCAGATATGACATCAGAATGCTGGATTTTAACCTAAAAAAAAACAAAAGGGCTATATCTGTTATGTGATCTTTCTATAAACTTCAGGCCTACTGACCTCAGCTGACACTGACTGATTAAAACCATTGGTTTTTCATCCCACTACTTCCTCCAGTCAGACCTATTTAAAATGGAACATTTCAGTTTTCTTAAACCATTCTCCTTCTTTGTGTTCCTTTGCTTATTCATTTTTCATCTCTGTTGTATCTGTGACTTCTGTAATAGCTAAAAATTGAGAGTGTTTCTCTTTGTGTTTCAAACTTTCAGAAGGTATAGTTTGCTTAAGTGGTTGAACTTGCCAGTGGCTGGATGTAAGCATTTGCATTGTATACACGCTATTTGTGAAGAGAGACTGAGATTGAAGGTAGTTTTTTGTTTAAGCTAAAAAGTTTTAATTTGGACAGAGAAGAAATCCACTACCTGTCATATTTCTTGCATCAGTGAGTTGTGTGATCTAGCCTCTAGTGAAACTGTTGTCTTCTACTTTCAAGTGAAGTTTTATTGTTTGGTAGAGTATAATAGCATGGGAGAGCACGGGTAGAAGGGAGGAAGATGCTGTTTTACACAGGCTTTGTAATAACAGGGCAGAGGTTTGGGCTGCAGTCTCTGCAATCACAGCAACCTTTGTTGCGAAGCAGGCTGTTGTGTATTGTACCTGGGAAAGGTTTTGTTTATTTTTTTAAAAAATTTGGGGCTTCATCCTAGGCTTATTCATGTTTGCTTCCATTCCTGACTATCTTCTTGGCTCATGGTGGAAAACATGAACTTATTTCCAACCTCTTGTCCTTTTCATTTTCCTCTCCAAAGTCATTGCTTTTTCTTTTGAAGCCTTAACTTCTTGCCTTGATGATTGGAACCTTTTTCTGTTCACTCACTCCTGTTTCATTATGGTATTCTTACATCCACTTGACATGCTGCAGTAGAGATTATCTTGCTGGCCTGCTGCTCTGCTTGTGTAAATCCCTACCCGTCTGTGAGTCCCTCTTCCAGACTCTTGTCTCTGTCTTCTGCCTACCTCCATCTCTGTTTTTCTCTTACTTGGCATRTATCCCTGCATTCTGCACTCTTCCTGTTTCTCTTGCAGTAAAACAGTCTTAATCTTTCTCTTCTCCTGTCTAGTACTGTAACAACAACCCATTTACAGTGCATGATTCAGTGCCCTCCCTCTTGAAGCCCTTTCTAAGATTTCCCTGCAGCAAGCCTGTTTTCTTTTGCCACCAGGGGTGAATGTCTATCCATATACTTTTTCATCAGTCATTCAGTCTTAATCTTAAAAATTTTAAATTTTAAATTTTTAAAAAATTAATTTACATTATAATGGAACAGAGTTTCCTGGATTCCGTTAACATGAAGATCTGGTGGGTCGCATGCTGCAAACTTTTATTGTGGGCAGCTGCTTTAAAGCAGGTAAAACCAAAGAAAATACCTTCCTATTGTGGTGTTTTCATGTAATAAATTGCCACAGAAATGCTGTCAAGTTTGAGTTGAAATAGCTATACAGTCATGACCTGGACTTTGCTATATCTAGATATCTTTGGATGTTTCTTCTTCTACATAAAACTTGTGTCTAGGGGAATATGAAACTATCTTAACTTTTAATGGGGGGGCTCTGAAATTTGAGCTCCAACGGTTGGTGACTGTGCTGTGGGGACTGCAGTACATCTGGGCACATGTCTTGTATGTGTACGCTTCAGCTTACCTGAAGGGTTCAATTTAGTGTGTGTTGACTGTCCTTTTTGGTTTCAACATGCGTAATACATGCAGGGTGTCCCAGAAATATTCAGACTCACTGCACCTGCATAGTCCTGACAGGAGGAAAAAAATTTATGAATCAGTATCACTCTTGAGGCATAGTTCTGTCTGTGAAAATATTTGCTATATAAAGTCAAAGTTAACTTTTCAAAAAATAAGCTTATATGGACCAGACATAACAGCAGCAAAAAATCCAAGTGGTGTGTTTTTTCTACAGCTTTTGTTGAGCCACAAGCTCTTTAGGGCAAGGGCTTAATCTTTTTCGGTGTATAAAACCCATACTTATAATAAAAACATTATGATAATTCTGCATTATTGTTATCGTACTAATTAGCAGCTATTTTTAGTTCTGAACAGAGGAATGCTGTTGAATTCATTTATCAAGGAAAAAAAGGCCTTTTTGTACATTTGCTCAGGCTGTAGTCAACAAAATAGGCAGTGAAGCATGCTACACCTGATACCATATGCCTCCATAGACACAGTAGGTCTGAAACTAGCATTCTCAGAAATGCTGCAGAGAAAGGGGTATATAGTGTAACATTTATTCTTTAATTAAGTTACCACTTTGGAATACTATTTCTCCCTTGTCCTCATCTGTGCAAAGTGATAGCAGATAAAGACATCTTATTCCTGTGCAGTATTTCAGCAGGCCATTGTGATTGCTTTAAGATTCATTTTATAAACCTTTTTAGATTCTGATTGACAGCAAGATCTTTTTTCCTGGGGTTTTGCTCAAAATAACATGATAATATGTAGCTGAAGCATGTGTCTGTCTTGCATAGTTTTATAAGGTGCTAATATCACACCAAGTGACTTCTACAAAGATGCAGTATGATACAACTACATAATGCCTTGATGCTTTTAGAAGATAAAGTTGAAAAGAGGTATATGCTCCTGTGGTATTCAATCCTATAGTCATAGTCTTGTAGGAGGTCTTGAAACAGACCCTTGTGTTGGCTGAGTGTTACCGCAAAGGAATTGTCAATCGGTTTGCCTTCTTGTTAAGCAGGATGGACTCAGTTTTATGCTTCTTCTATGTTGTTAAAGGTCTGTAGTCTAACTATAGTAAGTTACTGTTCTACTTCTGTCCCTAAACCTATTTGTGAAAACAAAACAAAAAAACGAACCCCAAACACTCCCACTCCCCAAAAAAAAGTGTGGGGATTTTTTTGTTTTGCCTGGTGTCTCTACTTCAAAGGTTAGGTGGGTGTTTTCGGCATAGCCATCAGCTTCCATAAACTGAGCAAATCAAAGTTAAAGCAAAATCATAGTGGTGATTTTGCAGTTATGAAAAAATACTGAGAGAGGAAAAAACAACATTGTAACATTTGCTGTTTTGTGATTGATGTTGCCAGAAGATTCAGGAAGATTAGTTCTTGGAGTTCAAGTTTACCTGTTATTTCAGTATGTTTTGTGGAGAAATATGTACATCAGTCAGGTTTTGAAGATGTGCATTATAAAAATATGTAAATCTTAGAAGGTGTAGATGGGTCTGAGCAGAGGCAGTAAAATATATAATAAGCTGCATAAGTGCATGCAGGTTGTCAGCTGTGTAGGTTGTTGGTTCTGGAATTTACAGGCCCATCTGCAGAAGGAAAAGGGAGATGGGTTATAAACCTCTCAGGCTTGTGGTTTCGGATGAAAGGCTGATGGAACTTGTGTGTACCGTGAACAGTTCAGTACTACGCTAAGAAGGCTGTAGTCCTTTGTAGCTTCTCAAGCCCATTAGCTGTGGTTCAGGGAACTTACAGCGTCACTGGTGAAGCCTGTGGAGCTTGTAAGCAGTGCAAGCCTGAGCTTGAGAGCAATCTCAGACATCTGGTAGCCAGAAGTAGATAGGCAGAGCAAAGGGCTGGTGAGAATCCAACCGTCATCCAGGTTGGAAACAGAAGAAGAGGTGGTGATTCTTGTGCAGGCAGTACCCTGAGATGGGGCAAATCCATTTTTCGTATTGACTTTGTGGTTGTGATGTGTCTGATAGCTCTGAAACTCCTGTTGGGGTTTTTGAAAGAAAAGTGAGCTCTCTTCTCCCCCACAGCTTTTGGAATAGAGCCTGTGCTAATTTGGTGTCGTTTCTTCTACAAAGAAAACCAGTGCTACTGTCTGCATCTGCATTTGCATTCCCAAGCAGCAGCTGACTGAAACTGGCAAAACCAGTCACTTTGGATTTGGGGTGAAGCTGGGATAATGCTGGCGATTTCATTCTGCTGCTTGGAAAAAAAAGCCAACCTGTGAGCAGCAAGAGAAACCATGAGGCTGCCTGAAGGCGCAGGAAGCAGAGCTACATGGTTTACACTTTAGAATGTGTTTGCAAACATGCTTTTAGGAAAAAGAACTCTTTAGTCCCTGTTGAGGGTGGATAAATGTTTGGTTTTTTTCCAAGCCCTGATACAAGGCAAGTAACTGAAGTTTGAAGAATTCCCCAGTACATTTATTGAAACAAGCAGTGCTTAGGAAGGGCAGAGAATAGTTAACTCTGAAAACAGGTGACTCAAGTGAAAAAAAAAAATAATTCAAGATGTGTACTGTGGCAATGAGTACTTGGGTTAAGAAATTCTTAAAGATGGTTTTCTCCCCTATGCTCTTTCTTCCTCATTGCCTGTGCGTTAGTATTGTCTACTCTCGATTTGTCCAGATATGTTCTGCTTTGTTGTTTAACCAGTGCTGCAGAAGAAATGTTTGTACCTGGAATTTCCTAGCTTGAGTACTTGTAGTCTATACTTTTACTCTGCTGCTTCATTGGGCATTTCTCACACAGTTTTGCAACACTGCATGTGCTGAACCTCCGGCACATCTTTCTAACTAGATCCGGTTCTTCTGAGATGTGTCATGCAGCAGCTCTTGGGGCCAAATTTTCTTTTTTTCAGTAACTGCTGTTTATATAAAGGAGCAGGGCAACCTTCAGGAAACTGCTACTGCAGCATACTTCAGACTTGACCTGAAGGAATTCCCTGTAGGCATGATAGGCTCATTAAGTCCCCTTGATTATTTAATTCCTGGTGCTTTTGAGATATCAAACTAGGAAGGGAATTAATGTTGATATCCTGTGTATCTTCACTGTGCTTAAATGTTACAAATGCCTTTGCTCTGAATTGCAGTTGTGTGGTAATGCTTTCTATGAGATTGATCAAATTTGATAGTGTAAACCCAAATTGCTCTGCAAATAAACATATACAGTCAAACTGCAATGATGAAATAAAATGGACCAGTTATTCAGCATGAATCAAAATGGAATCAGAAGAGCAGTGAACTCAGCAGAACCAATTCCTGAGAGCTCTTATTCTGACGTTGTGTGAGTTTCAGAGCTGCAAATTTCAAAATATTATCCAAAGGTGAAACTGGTGTCCAGCTGGCTACTCATTGGGAACAAGTTACCGAATTTACAAAAACATGCTTCTGCTATATGAGACTGATACCTTAACAGAAGCACAAAGTATGCTAGAGTCTGCGTTGCATGTCCTGGTTTTCTCATTAGGAAGAACTTCTGCAGTTGCAGCACAGATTTCCTTGCCTCATATCACAGCATACAACTGTCATTTTCTGATTTCATTTCAGCAACCTTAAGTGAACAGGGAATGTGTTATCCTTAGCTGTGTAGAAAAAATAAGGTTCAGATTAAAAGTGCTCTCAACCCTGGCTTGATCATCTGTCTAACAGTATTGGTGAACTGTTGGTTAGTAATTTGGCATAAATACTAAGACTGATGAATCAGCTGGAGAGACAGCAGGGGAATTATTCGCACGTTTGTGTAAGACCAGGCAGAAGACAAACTAATTATCCTCTACTTCAGAGAAAATGAGGAATTCTAAGGACAGCTATTTTAGTGGCAAGTATATGCTTGTAAATTTCTTGTTTCTCCTTAAAAATAACAGATTTTGAGCAATAGTTGTTTTCACACCCCAGTACTTCTAGTGTTTCTTTGCTTGAAAATGCTGAATGCTGGTGTTTAATCCCTTGTGAAAACTGTCAAGAGCAAATGTAATTTCTAAAATCAACTAATCCTTTTCTCCATTCCTTTAAAATAAAGTTACTTGTTCTTCAAGGCAAAGATTTTATCACAGAATCATAGAATAGTTTGGGTTGGAAGGGACCTTTAAAGGTCATCTAGTCCAACCCCCTGCTGTGGGCAGGGACATCTTCAACTAGATCAGGTTGCTCAGAGCCCTCTCCAATCTGATCTTGAATGTTTCCAGGGATGGGGCATCTACCACCTCTCTGGGCAACCTGTGCCAGTGTTTCACCACGCTCATTGTAAAAAATTTCTTCCTTGTATCTAGTCTAAATCTACCCTCTTTTAGTTTAAAACCCTTCCCCCTTGTCCTGTCGCAACAGGCCCTGCTAAAAAGTTTGTCCCCATCTTATAAGCCCCCCTTAAGTACTGAAAGGCTGCAATAAGGTGTCCCCGAAGTCTTCTCTTCTCCAGGCTGAACAACCCCAACTCTCTCAGCCTTTCTTCATAGGAGAGGTGTTCCATCCCTCTGATAATTTTTGTGGCCCTCCTCTGGACCCGCTCCAACAGGTCCATGTCTTTCTTGTGCTGAGGACCCTAGAGCTGGACACAGTACTGCAGGTGGGRTCTCACCAGAGCAGAGCAGAGGGGCAGAATCTCCTCCCTCGACCTGCTGGCCAYGCTTCTTTTGATGCACCCCAGGATATGATTGGCCTTCTGGGCTGCGAGTGCACATTATCGGCTCATGTCCAGCTTTTCRTCCACCAGTACCCCCAAGTCCTTCTCAGCAGGGCTGCTCTCAATCCCTTTGTCCCCCAGCCTGTATTGATACCGGGGGTTGCCCCGACCCAGGTGCAGGACTTGGCCTTGTTGATCCTCATGAGGTTCATATGGGCCCACTTCTCGAGCTTGTCCAGGTCCCTCTGAATGGCATCCCAGCCCTCAGGCGTGTCAGCCACACCTCTCAGCTTGGTGTTGTCTGCAAACTTGCTGAGGGTGCACTCRATCCCGTTATCTATGTCATTGGTGAAGGTATTAAACAGTACCAGTTACAATACGGACCCCGGTGGGACACCACTCATCACTGATCTCCATCTGGACATTGAGCTGTTGACCACTGCCCTCTGGATGTGACCATCCAACCAGTTCCTCATCCACCAGACAGTCCACGCATCAAATCCATACCTCTCCAGTTTAGAGAGAAGGATGTTGTGGGGGACCATGTCAAAGGCCTTACAGAGGTCCAGATAGATGACATCTGTAGTGTGACCTCTTCCCATGTCCACTGATGTAGTCACTCTATCATAGAAGGCCACTAGGTTGGTCAGGCAGGACTTGCCCTTGGTGAAGCCATGCTGGCTGTCTCGAATCACCKCCCTGTCCTCCATGTGCCTTAGCATAGCTTCCAGGAGGATCTGTTCCATGATCTTCCCAGGCACAGAGGTGAGACTGACTGGCCTGTAGTTCCCTGGGTCTTCCTTTTTTCCCTTTTTAAAAATGGGGGTTATGTTTCCCCTTTCCCAGTCAGTGGGAACTTCACTAGACTGCCAGGACTTCTCAAATATAATGGATAGTGGCTTAGCAACTTCATCCGCCAGTTCCCTCAGGACCCATGGATGGATCTCATCAGGTCCCATGGACTTGTGCACCTTCAGGTTCCTTAGATGGTCTTGAACCTGATCTTCTCCTACAGTGGGTGGTTCTTCCTTCTCCCAATCCCTGCCTTTGCCTTCTGTTACTTGGGCAGTGAGTCTTGAGCACTTGCCAATGAAGACTGAGGCAAAAAAGTCGCTGAGTACCTCAGCCTTCTCCATATCCATATTCTCTTTCCACTCAAGTCTGTATCAGGCCCCAAATCTCATCTTGATTAAATGTTATTATAAGACTGGTTTGGGAAAGTGCTAAAGGATATGCGTATGGTTCATTGATCTGAATGCTGTGCTAAATAGTGACTGTCTCAGTTGCAAGCAGTGAATGGCATCTCTTGAACTGCAGAAATGTGCAAGTTCTTTTCCTCTTTGTGAATGTCACAGCACATTCCTTATTGCTAAAAATTGTATCTGGAGCTTTTGATATACAGCAAATTTAGGAACAAGTTAAAATCTTGATTTCTGAGAACAGGTGACTAGGAGAGCCTTAAGCCATGTAAGTTCTAGCAGGCATTATATATTGATCTCCAGCATCAATAAAACTGCTACTATGTTCTGTAAAGTCTAATTTAATGTCCCTCAAGCATACTTCTTGATGTTACAGGACTGTTGCCTTGAAGATGCCTTGGAGGAATTGTTAGCTTATCATGGTAGCACATCTGTGATTGCCTTGTTGCAAACATTTTAGAGAGTCATGAAAGTGGCATTTGAGAAACAAGGATCTGGAAAATTTAATAGCATCTAACAGTATCATAGTATACATGTGCTGTATTTTTTAGATTATCTATAGACAGCTGACTTCTAGGAAGATATTTAGTTTTGAGGTGATTTAGGTAGGATGGTGGGTTGCAGAATGAATGGTGAAGCGTAGAGTTCATGCCTTGTTAACTGGGTACGTATTTATTTTCAATTTTAGGTTGGAGGCAGTAAGCACACAATGAATGAGCACCTCCATGTTGGTAGCCATGGACAAATCCAGGTTCAGCAGCTGTTTGAAGATAATAGTAACAAGAGGACGGTTCTGACAACACAGCCAAATGGACTTACAACGCTAGGCAAATCTGGATTGCCAGTGGTTCAGGACAGACAGCCAGAGAGTGCTCACAGACGACAAGGGAGCTCCAGCTCTTTAAAATCTACAGATGGAACAGGGAAGGTGAAAGCCTCCGTTATGACACCAGAGCAGGCAATGAAGCAATACATGCAAAAACTAACAGCTTTTGAGCATCATGAGATTTTTAGCTACCCTGAAATATACTTTTTGGGTCCAAACGCAAAGAAGCGGCAAGGTGTGATTGGTGGTTCAAACAATTGCGGGTATGATGATGACCAAGGGTCTTATATACAAGTACCCCATGATCATATTGCGTACAGATATGAAGTCCTGAAAGTTATAGGGAAAGGAAGCTTTGGGCAGGTGGTGAAGGCCTACGATCACAAGATGCATCAGCATGTGGCACTAAAAATGGTGAGAAATGAAAAACGTTTCCACCGCCAAGCTGCGGAAGAAATTAAGATCCTGGAGCATCTCCGGAAACAAGATAAGGATAACAACATGAATGTTATTCACATGTTGGAAAACTTCACATTCCGCAGCCATATCTGCATGACATTTGAATTGCTGAGCATGAACCTGTATGAATTAATAAAGAAAAACAAGTTTCAGGGCTTTAGCCTGCCTTTGGTCCGCAAGTTTGCCCACTCGATTTTACAGTGCTTGGATGCTTTGCACAAAAACAGAATCATTCACTGTGACCTTAAACCTGAGAACATTCTGTTGAAGCAACAGGGTAGAAGTGGTATTAAAGTGATTGATTTTGGCTCAAGTTGTTACGAGCATCAACGTGTCTACACTTACATTCAGTCACGTTTTTACCGTGCACCTGAAGTCATCCTTGGTGCTCGTTATGGGATGCCCATAGATATGTGGAGCTTGGGCTGTATTCTAGCAGAGCTGCTCACTGGTTATCCACTTCTACCTGGAGAAGATGAAGGAGACCAGCTGGCTTGTATGATTGAGCTATTGGGCATGCCTTCTCCAAAACTCTTAGATTCATCCAAGCGAGCCAAAAACTTCGTGAGCTCTAAGGGTTATCCCCGCTATTGCAGCATCACAACCTTGTCTGATGGCTCTGTAATACTTAATGGTGGACGCTCTCGGAGGGGAAAACTACGTGGCCCACCAGAGAGCAGAGAATGGGGTAATGCATTAAAGGGATGTGATGATCCCCTGTTCCTTGACTTCTTAAAACAGTGTTTAGAATGGGATCCTGCTATCCGTATGACACCCAGCCAGGCTTTGCGGCATCCGTGGCTAAGGAGACGGTTGCCAAAGCCTCCGACTGGGGAAAAGGCCTCGGCGAAGAGAATTACAGAGAGCACTGGTGCTATAACGTCGATTTCCAAGTTACCTCCAACTTCAAGCTCGGCTTCAAAACTGAGGACTAATTTGGCACAGATGACAGATGCCAATGGGAATATTCAGCAAAGAACAGTGTTGCCAAAACTCGTTAGCTGAGTTTGAAAAACCCAATGCTGTTAATATGAGAGATACAATGTGGCTGAGCCTTATTTGTATGAAAAAGTAGCTCAGATATACATTTTTATTTGCTCAATAACTTTATTCATTTGTATCTTTCAGCACTCATTTTAAATGTAAGAAATGTTGATTTTGTTTTTATAAAAACATGGGGACAATGCTTTAAGTTTTTATACTTACTTTTTAAAACGTTTGTCTTCTACAGTACAATTAGCCTTACTGTAACTAGTGTGACACAGTAATAAACATCAGTGGCAGGCCACTGATTACAACATGACTGTCATGCATTGCAGCGTGGTGTCAAAGGTATTATTAACCTTTCTCTTCCATGGCTCATATTAGGTTTCACCTGGGGTAAATTTGTAAGATTCTACCTTTTAGATTTTATGGGTATGTGATGATTCTACAAACACTCACACCTATGCCTGACTGGACTCCAGGGAAAATACTCAAAGAAATAGAGTTAAGCACCTGTAAACTTGTAATTTGAAGTGGAGCCATAGCATGTTACATTGTCATTTTCTGTATGGTAACCCAGAGAAAGTAGTGGTATCACTAATGATACAGTCACCTCCTGTGGAATGCTTTCTCTATTCAAAAGTAATGTTTTTTGATTAAAATGAGCATTTAAATGCAATGCAAGAAATAAGAACTTGCAGAGCTAAAATGACTCTCTTGCATGCTGTGTGGTAGAGTGAGAGGAACGGGCAGTCTCAGAAAGAGTGAAGATGGAATTATGTCTGTTCCTCTAAATTTGAAAGTGACTGTTGAGTTGGTAAAGCAAAATGTTCTGGACTTCATTTCAGGTGTATAACATTGAGCATTCACACCAGGCTTCTCTTTTTTTTTTTTCACCCCCTCTCCTGTTTTCTTTTCACTCCTAATGTGTAGCTTGGTCTCCCTAAATAACATAGGCAGAAGTGCTAGTTCTGTCAGTTTATACTGTAACTTCCAGACTGTTATGCTACATGGATTTCACAGAGTGCTTTTGTTCCTTCTGACAAGGTTTGTCTGAGCGACTGTGACCTCTCTGGTACATTTACACTTCAGATCAAATCTGCATGTAGAGGCAAACACTATGTTACTACATTGCTTTCTGTAGAAGAGTACTTCACCTTAGGCAGCATAACTGTGGATGGAAGGATCCTCAGTGGAAAGCTTTTCAGTTGGCAGACACCATCCTAGATACTTTCTAATAAGGGAGAATTATCAAAGGAAAGTTAAATGGTTAGAATTTGATTTAATCTTTGGCATTTGTAGCTGAAAATTAACTTTGAAGGAACAGTTAGAGATATGTGTAGATTTGTTCGTGTGTGTGTGCTAATGCTTGGTTTTTCTTTTTTATTTTTAACTGCATTCATGAAAGAAAGGTGGTCTTTACTGAGGAATAATATCTAGACCTAGGAGAGAAATATTCACGCGTTGTAGCATGTTTTGAACAGGAACAGTTTGAAATCTAAGATCAGTATTTCATCACGTAGAATGGCTGTGGTCTATACTGGATGTATAAAACATATGAAAAGGGAATTTTAAATAAAGTAGAACATAATCTAGAAGGATTTTTGGATGTTAGAACAAGACATACTAGAATGGATTGCATTAAACCTCAATAACTTCACTATAAGCAACATTTATATGCACAGATTTTACTGAGTTACTTGTACAGATTATGAAAAATACTTAAAGCATGGTCCCCTGAGAGGCCAAGAAAGTTTCCGGTTAAGTTCTCCTTCATATTCATTACTTTACCACTTACAGCTTAATTTTTTTGTTTGTTCGTTTGTTTGGTTTATTTTTAATTTAATGTAAGACTGGGGGAGGGATATAAATGCAAAATGACAGAATTCTCAGGAAACGTATCGCTTAACTTCTTGCCAAAAAGTCAACACCTAAAGAAGCTCTAAAAATAATTTCTGAGTAGAGGATGGTATTTGTTGATTGATAACTGTAAAAATTAGAGCATCAATCAACCATTTTTCTTACTTTTTTTTTTTTAAAAAGATAGTTTCCTGCCTGTAGTCAAATTAAATTATTTAGTGTTAAATGTTCACAACTTTATACAATGCGTGTAAGTGCAATATGTAAACGTGTGAAATCATGTTAAAAATGAAATATAGTAATACAGCTAAGAAAAGTGGCTTTTGGAATATGAATATCCAGTAAGTTATGGTCAGTAAATTCTAAGTCTTGATAAGAGATATATTAATTTTCATATAAAATTAATTGACTCTTATGACTGTGGGAATACAATACTGTGTATTTTTCTACAGCAATTGAGAATCTTTACTTCCTCCACCACCTACTTGGCTCTACCACTCCTTTCTACCTTAACCCTTCCTGCAAAAGTTCAGAAATAGGGATGCTTATGTTGGGGGCGGAAGAAGAATCACCTCCCTTAATATATTCTAAAGGGAACATTGATATATGTTCCCACCTTTCATGGCAATTTAAGGTGAAAACATTCATAATGTTCATGGGTCATTAATGGGCTAAAACCACTAAATTTTCTTTTTCATGTAACCAGTTCTTAATGCCAATAATGCATTTATGATCCACCTTCATAAATGCTACCGGAAACTTTAAGGCCAAAATATAGTGTGCGGAGTTATTTTTTTAACCCAGATACAGTGCAACTTCCTCTATACTAAAGAAGCAGCTACATCAAGGTTTTTAAGTGATGTAGCTGCTTTTTACTGTAGCTTATTTATACCTGTAAAAAAGGAGGGGGGGGGGGAAGGACGTTGCCTCTTGCTTTGATGTGATTTTATTCTAAGGGCTCTGATAATTAGGCTGATAGAAGTTGGCTTGGAAACAGTGCTTAGTCTCACATGTTACCATTGTCTGGGGATGTCTGAGCTATTTTCAGATTTAGTAGTAGCACAGTGTTGTCTTGTCTTTGGTTGCAGTCTCACTTGGCTCAGTTTCTTGCACCACTGGAGTGTTCATTACCACTTAAGTGTATTGGAACAACAGAGTGATGCAAGATGTGTAGATTAACAATAGAGGATGGATTGTGCCCTTGGTGTTAACAATGTGCCTTTTGTTACAAATGCCGTGTTGTAAGGCATGCATCTTGGCCTCTTTAACCCTTTGAATACTGGATAGTGGGGATGAAATCTATTTTTAAATGCTATACCTGTCTTAAAACATCCGGATGATCGAGGCCTTAATAGAAACAATAAGGCAATCACACTGCTAAGGTGGAGAGGACACTCTGTTCTTGTAGTACGTCTTGTTAAGGGGTTAAAGATGGCCCTTCCTCATTGCTTGTACTTTAACATCAAATTAATTTTTTTTTAAATAAATTTTTGTTATGGTGACACTAGACAGAAATCAACTGTATTTGTAAAAATTTACCTCAAACTCTTTAGTTTTATAGTGTGATTTAATCCCAGGGCATTTGGTATGAACCAAAGTGCATTCCTTTTATATGTGCCTGGCTCTTATAAAGGTGGCCAGGGATTTTTACAATTTGGGTGCAAGGCACTTAAGCCACTTTTAACTTGGTGGGTGGTTTGGAGTTGTAAATGGGAATGTTGAAAACACTTTAGACATGAGTAGCATCGGGCAATATTAGAATCTTTAGGAAAGGGTGTGCGTTATTTAATGCTCTCCATTTTTTAATATTTTTTTCCCATCAATAATATTTGTGATAAGTACAAAAAGAACTCTTTTTCCAGTCAGCAAAGATTAGAATATTGCCCAGTTTAATGCTATGGTAGCATTTAAATAAAATAACATTTGTGAATTATTGTTTCTAGGGGCTTGTACATCTCTGCTACAAATTGTAATTACTCAGTTCAACTGCTACAATTACGTCTAAGCAGTAGCTTGGGTTTTTATTGGGCAACGACTTAGACACGTGACTGTAATATGCTGCAACTGTGTGTACTGAAAACATGTGAAAAACGATTGAATGTGGACTGTGTATATATGTATGTATAATTTTCTGTGAGATGCTGCTGTTGCCACTTAACATTAAAGATGTTGTAGTGGGTTTTAATCCTAGTGGCCAGTTTTATGATACTGTCTGTATTGTACAGCTGATGACAGGAGTTAAGACTGTTCTAGTGAGTATTTGTTACATTTTATTGTTGTGGCCAGAGATCATTTCAGAATAAAATTTTATGTCCTACTTTACTTCTCTCCACTGTAGTTTGGGTTTTTTTCTGGTCGTAAAGAGAGCCCTTGGAGTGCTGGCATTTCTTAAACATGGAAAGGCCTTCTCCAAGCCTGCTGAAGTCAATGCCAGCAGTGCCTTTGTCCCCCAGCATGCTTGCTGGTATCTGTATGTAGTAATTACCCGTTGCTGGAGGATGACTTTGCTGCTGCTGCTTTATGTGTCTTGACAGCCTTGAATATTGCCCAAAGGCTGCTCTTGCCGTGAGGTTTCTAAAGTTCTTCTCAGGACTTAGAAAGTAATATATTTTGCATTTTTATTTGCCCCATAGTCGAGAGAAAACATCTTTGGCAGGAATTTTGCTTGCATGGATGTTTTAATTTTTTTTTAGCTGCTTTTTAAAGATTTTTTTTAAATAACAATAGATCTATTTTTTTAAGAAATATTTGATTGAGAAAGGTGCAGTATATATTCCTTTTCTTAAAACTGCTTTTAAAAAGCCCGGATTTCTGCACTGGTTTTTGAGTCAGGCTGACTTCTCAGAACTTGCCAGACTTCGTAAAGTCCCAGGGTAATGAGAACATACTACACAAAGCTGGTAGGCTAGACTGAGCTAAATTCTGTTCGCATACACATCCAGAATGATTTTACTGTTTAGCGCAGAACTGTCTTGTGAGTAATTGGCCACATTCTCTTCTTGGTAATGTCAATGTACACCCAGAGCAGTTTCACTGAAAAGCTGTCTGATTCAGGTGAGCCCAGGCTGAAATCAAGGGATTTTAGCTGCACTTTAGTGTCCCCTTTTCAACATAATTGGGAGATTCCAGAGCACAGAAACCATCGAGATTAAATGTAGATAAACACAGTTTACAGCCCCAAAGAGCAGCAAGCCAAAAATTACATCTTTATGGATTAAAACCTAGTTGTTAATTACTGTGTTCTTCTGAGGACAAAGGCCTTTTTTTTAGTTATTTTAGCTTTTTTTATGGATTTCTTTTCCTTCTAATCTGTCTCTCACCCTCTCCTCCAGCCATCTATCCATCTTGCCAACTCTTGTATGCTTCTGCCACATCCGTTTTTTCATTTGAAGAAGGGTAGGGGCCATCTTGCCTGATCTCAGTTGTCTGGAAGTTGGGTTTTGGCCTGTGCCATTTGCTGAGACTCCCAGGGGCTGGTGGGGAAAACTGTGTTGCCCTCTGCCAGCACCGCTCCCTCCCTGGTCCCTGACAGAGAGCTCAGATCCCTGTCTAAAATGTCTCGGAATCCCACCCCGAATGATGGTCTGTAGTTGCTGTTATCTCCACAGTACTTCCTTTTGCGAAGAAATTGTGGCTTACTTTGGATGTCAGCTGTGCATCTCTTGGGTTTTTTTACAGCAAACCAAATAAAGAATGTGAGAAGTGTAATTATGATCAGGTACCATGTTCTTCACTTGTAGGTGCTGCTGCTTTTCTTAAAAATCCCGGTTTGTCCCATTTTTTAAAGATGTCCTTAKTGAAAGATCCAGCATGAATTTTACTCTTCATCAGAACATGAGAAATTAAAAAGCAGGTAAATATTAAGGGAAGTATCTGYATAGGGCTGCCTACGGTCAGGAGCTGGTATTTAGAGGGGAAAAAAGATATGTGTAAGATGAATAGGGCCAAATTTGAGGTAAGCATGATCTTTCCTGGGTTCAGTGAAGGTTCAATAATTACAGCGAGATCAGGCTGAGTTTGGGAAAGTCTTAAATGCATCTCAGTGTCTGAAAAACATCAGCCTATTATTTCAGTGGAAAAATATCTTTCTTTGAGAGCTTGTCATTTTAAACTCTACGCTAATAATTGAAGGATACCATTAAAGGGTCTTTTATGTAGCTAGAACTTTAAAAATATTATTATACATTTCTTTAAAAAATGTGATTTATAATGCTATTATACTGCTAGCATAGTCTTGTGTTTTATATTTTAATGTTCCTGAGAGGAAGAACATTCCTTGTCTTTGTCTTGAGTACATGACACTAGACATGTCTCAGCCATCAGATATGCTATAGCAGACCAAAAGTGGCGTTGATAGAACTGGTTTCTGTTCCTTCACAGAAATCCTCTGCGACTTGTGGAACTGGGGTTTCTCTGTGTCATTTTCCCTATTTGGTTTTGTCTGTTGTTTGCTTGCTTGTTCGTTTGTTTGTTTTTAAGAATTGCTTTCCAGCCTCTGGCTGTGGTGAGTCTTGGATCTCTGCCAACTATTGAGCACTTTGGGTTGGGGAGTGCTGCAAAAATAATGTTTCTTTAGTTTTTTCCCAACAATAAACAGAAAGTCTAGCTTAGTACCAAACTCCAAAGACAGGGAATGCACATTCACCTCCAGCTGCTGGGTTCCAGTCTCTACACCAGCCATTAATGTTCTTTAACTTCTGCATGAAGTTCAGCAGAAATGCTAAGTGCTGCAGAATGAAATGGCTTGTGTCCATCACTTTGAGGGGGAAAAGGAGACTACAAAAGCGAGCTCATGACATCTTTTTGGAGAAAGTTTGGGATATAGCTGGAGTTAGGGAGAGGTTCTGCTGAGAAGTTCTTGGGCTGGGAGCTCTGCATACCACCCTGGGAGGTGGCAAATGCGGTGTTCCTGCTAACAGAGTGGGAACTGTTTTCCGCTTTTTGTAGACTGTGTTTTCATTTCTTTGCTTTGATTTGGTTATCTGCAAGCTGGACATGACTATGCATACCTTACGTACCTAAAGATACTGTCTGGAGTAGCTGCAAATGGCGAAGTATTACTTTATAACTAACATTGGCGAGGTTCTCATTCAGAGACTGTCTGACCTGACAGTGCCCTGTGTATAGCACCCACAGAGTCCATATAAGACTGTCTAAATGCAAAGCATTGCAAAACAGAGGTGCAGTGAAGTATTAAACCTTGATTAAACATAATGTGTGAGAGAAGTGTCCACCAAGCAGAAAAGAAAAGCAACTGACAATTGTATTATAAAGACTTTCGGCCAAACTCAGTTTTCAAGTATAGTATTGATTTATTTAATAAGACCTCTTTAATTTAATAAAAATGTTCTGAATGAAGAGATAATATTAAGATTTTTTACTTCAGCTTCACTGTGGCAGTAAAAATTCCACATTGAATTTTTTTTTTTCCCCAAATGTGTGGAGTGCTTGCAGACACTACGAATATACTTCGCTCAAGCCATCTAGGTATAGAGATCTACTCTAATATCATCTCCTGACAGATGAGCAGGACCTAAACTTAAAGAATGTGTGTGCGTGTGTGTACAACATTATATATAGGTATGTATGTGTGTACATATATACATATGTATATATGATTCTTTGAAAAACAATACTGAAAACTCTGCAGGCATTCTTTGTAGTGCTTTGCAAAGAAAAGGGATGTGGCTTCGTTTTCCCTTTGCCTCTTTGAAGGCTCAGTATAAGCCCAACATCTTTGCRTTACGCACACATCAAAGCCAACTCTCACCGCTGGTGTCCTTGTTTCTCCGGCGGGATGGGCAGAGCGACCTCAGCTTTCCTGCTGGAGGCAGAGGGTGCTCGGTGAGCAGGGGGTGGGTGTCACCCCAAGGACGGTTGGTCCGTGTCACTTTTTCCAAAGTGGATGTTCACCAACAGGAGAGCTGTTTGTAGCTTACCTGCTTGGCAACTGAAATTTCTCCTTTAGGATTAAAGCTTGAGTCCATCCACTTAGATTGCTTTGATAAACTTCAACAGAGAAAGAAATCCAAGGCCAAGGCAGAGCTTGTAAAGCCCACAGCTAGAATAAAAATGGATTTCTAAAGATCCCAGTGCTTGTCATATCCAACTGTGACACTTCCAAAATGGCCTCTAAGATTTGAAAGACTTTTCCAAAGGTCTGTGCAGAGACAGCTTTGCCCAGGACATCCCTGGGCTGGTGGCCCTGCCTACCCTGCCCACAGATGCCCTGCCAGTGCCTCTGCCTCCCCTGCAGGGCTGGTGCTCCTCACGAGCTTCCACCACTTCTGGCTTCCTCAGGGTACAAAGAACACTTCACGGACAAAAAAACCAAAAAAGCAACGTTGCTAAGGAAAAACTAAACATTTGTGTATCAAGGCCACTGCACGCTAGCAACGGGACGCTGTGCTGCTGTTTGCCTGGGTGTCAGTCCTGTGAGCTTTTTTGCCCCACTGGACCTGCTCCTCCATGGACACCTCCCAGGCCTGCTGGCACCCATCTGTCTGTCGTGCTGGGGCAGACTGGCAGGACTTATTCCTCCCGAGCTAGCCTGTCACTGCCCACGGCTCTGCCTGCAAATCGCTTGCCAAAGGCAGTGAATTGCTAGTATGGTGCTTCAGAGATGAAGTTGCTGCCATAGGGTACCCAGTGAGGTGTCCCAGCCCACCGGTGGGAGCTGGCCTGAAAGCAGGCTGTGCCCAGGAGCAGTGCATATGTGCAAGGGTGGGACTGGCCCTGCTCCCCACGGGGTGCTCCTGTCCCTAACGGTGCACGCGGGGCAGGGACACTTCCCCTGTCCTTTCCCGCGTGGCAGAACCAAAGGGTGATGCTCAGGTAAGACACACTCACGCTGCAGGAAGAGGAATGTTCTCCCTACCCCAGGACTGGTGGCATCAGGCAAAGCAGCTTGTCAGGGTGGGATGTGAGGAAGCTGTAACACACTGTACTGCTGGCACGGGGGGAATTGTTTCCAATCATAAGCGTTTGCAGATGGCCTGTCTTAATTAGCTTTGACAAGTACCTAAGTTGCTTTAAGTTACACCACAAATGGGATCCTGAAGCTTTCATTTTTTGTCACTTTTAAATAAAGCTTTTTCCCTCCTCCTGGTACAGCATTTCCATTTTTCTTTCCATGTAAGGCTCTTGAGAAGAAACGAGATCTTTGCGTAGCTGAGGAGCTGTATTTTGATTGACTAAATGATTTATAATTAGGAGGTAGCTCCTGCCAGTGCTCTTCATATGTTGATTGAGAATTGCCTGCAGCAAATCAATGTAGGCAGAGCTGCCAGAAAGGCATGCTGATGTCTTCTCACAGCAGATAACTTTCAACCCCAAATTTCCTCTGGTACTGACTCAAATTATCTTTATGGCCAATGACTCTACAGGAGTTACAGGGTTGCATTCCAAGGGCCTTCAGTGAAATACTKACCTGTGTGGTTATTTATGATCTGTTGTGTGGGAGTAGCGATGCTGGTAGCATTTTCAGAGCCTGTGAATGAAATGTGCGTGAAATCAAGCTGAAGGCAAGTGTGCCTCTGCCTTTGAAGGATGTGAGGCAGGAACCTTTACCCACTTGGCCTGCCTGCCAAAAAGGTGGCTCTGGCGTGGGCTCACTTGGGCAAGATTAGAAACAGGAGAGAGACAGCTGCTCTGGGCCTTTGAGGAGATACAGATAGGTTTTTTCTCTCCTTTGATGAAACTATGGCATAACAGGCACCTGGGATGTTCTGACCAGGAAGGAGCTGGGCACATAATCCATCCCCGGCTATGGCAAAGGACCAATATAAGACTCTCTGTTTCCACTTTCTTGGTTTTCCCTTGGCTGAGGTGGGCCTGGCAGTGCTGGGCAGACAAACTCCCCTTTTGGCCAAAGCTGAGGACATCCTCATGAGCCAGCCTCTCTGTAGATGGGCAGGTTGGAGTGACAGGGAGCATGGTGGTTGCAAAGGAAGGGCAATAAGCAATAAACAAGGGATCACTTTTTTCCTCTCACTGGAGTTCATTCAACTCTCTATTGCGTTTGACTTGGGTATCATTGCTTGAGCTGTGAGCACCCTATGTATTAAAAAAACAGATTCAAGCCACATAAACTCAGGAGATTAAAAGAGAAATGTTGCCTGTTTACTTTTGTTTAATTACCTTCATGAATCTCAGCTTTCAGTGTTTACATTTACATATTTCTTTTCTACCTTCCAACCATGACAACCAGAACCTTTCTAGGAGTATAGAGCCTAAGGGACACCCACTATTACGGCAGCTACCATGTCATAAAATCTCTTACATAAATTTACTATTTTTCTGCTATAAAAGCAGTTAGCTTACTAGCACCTACTGCTGCTGTTGGAAGACTGTTATAAACCACTGTTTCTCTGATGGTTAGAAATGTGCTTTTAGCTTAAAATAGTCGATGACTTTTTTCATGCTATTTGTTCTTGTGCCAACATTGTCTTATAGCTTGAATGATTCTTCAGTCCTGCTGGTATTTGGACATGTATTTATAAAGTGTAATCATATCCCCCTCAGCCTTTCTTTTGCTAGGCTAACCCTATTAAGCTATATTTGTCTCATCAGTAAAACTGACTCCCCACTCCCATCCTACTAGGTCTCTGCACCTGTTCTAACTTGAGTTCAGCCTTGTTAGAGCTGTGGTCGGCATTCTGGTTGCGGTCCCTTCTGGGTTATGTACAGTATGAAAAATACCTCTCCCTGCCCACCGTGGTACTTCACCCAGTACATCCCAGGATTTTTCTCCTCTGTGTCACGCTGGCAGCTCAGGGCCATTCCTCAGTCCTTTGGCTGCTCCCCTGCCTCTCCTCCCTTCTGCCCCGTGCAGCTGATGAGATGCAGGTTACAGCAAAATTTCTCTTGGCTGGTATCTAACTGCTTGACTTTGTTCTATTAGATTTCCATCACCTTATCATGAGAAATAAAACCCTGTGATTCTCATGAGTATATGTCATTTGAGAAGCTGGAGCTTTTAGGAAAACATTAGAAATTATGTGACTGTAAAGAAAAAATCATATTCAGCATTCATTTTTCAAAGATATGTTTCACGATGTGATGCAGTTGGCTCTAATCAACATTGACGTATCAAGGTGTTGCTGTTACACCAAAAAAAATAGCAAAGCTGTTTTGACTATTATGCTGCCAACTCTCATGATTTCAACTGGTGTTTTTCCTCAAATCCTTGCTCCTAGAATTGTTATTTTACAGTTACATTTTCTGACCTTTTACTGAAATACAGTTTCTAGTCTCGGAGCTATATCTGGAAAGAAGTATGTTGTAAACCCCAAATCCGGAGAACAATTCCTATGAACTTAAAAGGAACAGATTAGAAAAAGAAAGCAGATTTAAATTCTAGACTAAAGAATTTTCAGGACATGTCTCAATATTGCTAAGATTTTCTAAGTGTTCAGAGCCCTTGGTGTTGTCAAAACCATGTGAAATAGTATGATTTGAAGCAAAAATCCTGGTTTTCTACACACTTAATTGAGAGTTACTTCATGGAGATACATCAAGCCAGATGTGGTGGTACTGTTGTGCCAAAGCTGGCCATCTTGCATTGAAATGTCTTACAGTGGGCGCTGAGGTACACTTCTTATTCTCTTAAAAAGGCACAAAGGAGGAAGATGGTAATAGTAAAGCAGCTGTGGAAAACAGGGAATACTTAAAATTGCTGGGGAGAATTTAGTCCCTATGAAGAACCAATAATGAGACTGAACTTCGTGGGGCATGCTCTTACCATGGGTCATGAGAAAGTGAGATGCGAGCTGGCCCCTGCCTCTGCCGATTCCCACTTCTATGTCACTCATAAAAAGGTTGCAGCTGGTGAGAGGGGTTGGATGTGCCAACTTGCAGGCTTCAGTAGGATCCATTAATGAGTTTAAGTCAAGGTTTGAAGGCATGTCTTCAAAGGTGGTATGTTTAGACTGTATTGACCCCTAGTGCTAGCTGTTCTGTACTATGTGCATCCCAAATGTAGGGGTTTCTCTAAAAAAATCAAAGCCCACATTGATGACCAGGGAGGAAGCCTCAGTGTAAGTCTTCACTGCCCATCCTTTTTATTCTGTTTAACAGTGAACTCCCTCCTGTACAGAGGAATGGAGTTTTCTTGCAAAGAAAGGCTTCTGCTTGGGATTGTTTCTGCTCTTTCCTTCAATAAAAAGTTTCCTGGACAAGCTAAGACAATACAGTGAATGGAAGGGCAAGAAAGTATTATGGATGGCTGCTTTAAAGCTGGAAAAAACATTTTTCAAGCACATTTTGAATATTTATTTTGAAATATTGTCAAAAGCGTGAATTTTTAAGTGTTAGGTTTTGCTTTTGTTTTTCTTCCCATGTTTTACAGTTTTTTCTGTCTTTCCTTTTCGACACTCGCTTTTTTTACCACAGAAACCTGGAGAGAGGGAGAAAACAGATTAAAAGTGAAAGAAGCCGGAGGAAGTCAGTTTGAATGTGAAGATACTACAAAAATTTTGCATAGAGCTTTCATTTTCAGACACAGAAAATTCACTGAAAAAAATCAGTTAAACAAATGGAACAGGTCTACATTTGGATTTGCTGTACACAGAGGTTTATCTGACTAAAACTCCAATTCTACGAAGATTTTATTGCCTGTTTAGCTTAATACACATAAACATTTATTATTGCCAGGGTGGATTAGAAGTCATGTTCAAAGGGCTTCTGTGAAGCTTTTAATTGCTCTAAGACCTAACAATAAGGACCTAAAGCTCAGAAGAACCCACTTCTTGTGGTGGTGTGACAATATTACTGTCTGGATTTGGATGAATGACTGAGGAGATGACAACCAAGGCCCATTGCTGAGTAAGTAAATATTCACGCCCAAGGGTTTGCTTTATTTTCCAAGAAGGGCTTAGGGAGCTTGTGGGTACGTTTGCTTCCTGAAGATGATGTTTGGATTAAGTCAGTTTAGGAGAATACAGTTGTTTCTACTTGACAATGAGCATAGCCAGGTACAACTATATTCTGGTCCGAGGCTGGGATAGATTTTGGTTTTGGCATTATTTGCCCACCTAAATGCACRGAAGTAACAGCATCTATTTTTTCTTTATTGCTGCCTTTCATACCAAGGTTATTAGGAAATAAAATCAACCCAACTTTAGCCTCCAAAATGGCCAAGGGAGCAGGCTTGTAAAATAACCTGCTCCAGGAGCTGGTTGGTTTGTGTTTGGTGGGTGATGCAAAAAGCCAAGGCGGAGGAGGAACCTGGTTTGATTACTGGCAGCTGCTGTCCAGCTGATGTAATTCGGTAATAGCTGGTGACAGGCAGAAACTATAGAAGATACAAATGATAATTCCTTGGGGAGCTCCAGGCATAAATAATTCATCAAAATGAATTTTATAGTAGGGGTCAAAAGAAATTGAAGAAAGCCTGAGTGTTAACTCTCTGAGGGAGGAATTGACAGACTGTTTTTGTACAAACTACGCGGGGGGGAAATACAGGCAAATTAAATGTAAATGAAGAATATGACATTGTTCCTCCTATTACCTGGAACCAAAGTAAGAGCAAAATGAGAAATAAAAAAAACGAAGGATGATTAAGGAAATGTCAGTAACTGAAATTGCTGCTGGATAACAGTGCCAGAGAGATACTGGGTAATGGCAACAGCAGAGTGAGTTGTCACAGGTCCATACTGTTGCACAATGTATATATCATATAGTCACACAGAAGAGTGTCTTCTTAGTAATCAGCTCGGTATCTTACCTGTAGTTAGGAGCTGATTACTCTCCCCCAAATATTTCATGTGCCTGTCTGTGTGGGAAGGACAGAAGTGCTGGTGTGGGACATCGTTGTGGCTCCCGCAGGTGGCATCTGCAAGGGACTAACCCGCAGGGCGGCCAAAGCCATTCCCTGCTGACCATGCCATGGGCTAAGTCCTCCGGCACGGCCCGGTGCCGATCTGGGGCTGCATCCCAGGGTGAGGGGCTTTGGATTTCCCACAGTGAGGCTTCCACCTCCAACAATGCCCTCGGAGGCTGGTTTTCCAGGAGGAGGAAAGCCGTCATGCCCCATGCAGCCGAGTTCCCCGAGGAAAAACAACAATGCTTCAACTGAGCAAATTTAAGGTCTGTTTCTCTGAGACTGCTTTTAAAAACATTTCTTGGTGAAGCTCTTTTTGAGCTCGCCTAACACAAGGTGACTCTTTTTCCACATACCAGGCTACAATTCTGTTTGTGTTTGGGTTTTATGTTTGCCTTAGTTTGTGAACTCTGACTAGTCAAATAACTTCATCCTGACCGAAGAGGGGTGTTTTGGTCRTATTTGAAGAAATGCTGGCTTAGGAATAAGTTGTTATAAGCCTGGGAAAATGGCATGTTGCTTATGTGCAGCGCAAAATTTTCCACCCAGGCTTATATTTTCAAAAACGGCCTCTAATTTTGGGTATCCAAATTTAGTCTCCTGAAGGCTGACTTTCAGAGATATTGCCTGTCCCGAGTCTGAGCATGTATACTTTATGGTCCCCAGAATAGCTTCTCCAGGCTGGTCTGCATCGTTGCAGAGAGCAGCCCTTGTTTTGTGCTATTCTGGATTCATATTTTGTCATTGTCTGAGAACTGCTGGCTCTCACATACAAAATGTTTTTTACAGTGTAAGTTTTGTGCTCTGTAAATCTGGGAAACTTTCTTGTCTGAGGACTTTGATATAGCCTTAGAGCAAAGGTCTCCTTCCTATCCAGACCCAGGAAAAAAAAAAAGTCTTTATTTTCCTGTATAATCACTTGCAGACTGCAGCTATGAGAATAAAAAGAGAGACACTTTAGCTACCTCATTTATTTTAAAGCAAAAAGGTGTGGGAGAAGGATCATCCCATGTTACAAAAATCCATGAGGCTGGCTGGTACCTCACTGTACATGATGCCATCTGAAAAAAGTTCAGTTTGGTGCATCTTACTCCTACTTAGCTGAGTAACCCAGAGAAAATCTCCTTTGAACATAATGGGGTGAGGGGAATCAGAAAATCAAACTTTTAAATGTTAAAATTTTTTTGTGCTAACCTTGTAAAAGGCAGGGAGTTTGCTGCTTTCTCACTGCGTTTTCCCCTTGCCTGCTTGCACGTTTTCACAGGGAGGCATTTCTCGTTTTCTGATCTGATAAGTTAAAACATGATGTTCTCTCTTACGTGCAGAGGTTTTGCTGTGATTTAGAGAAAAAGGATGCGCATGTGGTAATGTACCAGTTTCCAAAAATAAATAGAAGGATACCCTGGTGAATTGTGCTGATCGCAGAATTAATGCTCTCTCTTATTACTGAATTCATGCCGGGTGCAGGTAGCATTAAAGGAGGCTGAAAAACCACAAGGAACTCTGTAGGTTTTTTTTTCTTTAAGATAAAAAAGCCTACCTATCCTGTCAGTTATACTGCAATTGCCGGAGCCAGATGAGAAGCAGTGACATGATAAATAAATGCCCTGCAGCACATGATAGGACCGGCCCGTGGCTGGATGCTGACGTCTCTCCAGGCCGTTTTTACAGTGGGAACATCCAAGCAACCCTTTTTACTCTGGATGCTTCAAAATCACTCCTTTTAATCCAGTAGGTAAAGCATGTGCTTGTAATAGTGGGCACCACTTTCATGGCGGTATAGCCTAGAAACTAAGGAAGCAGGAAAAGCTGCTGCACCGCTTTTGAGAAAGCAAGAGGAGGTTGAGYCCTGTGCAAGGGATCTCGGCTGTTGCCAAAGAGGAGCACGTTTTCTTGACTGAGCAAGCAGCAGAGTGTGAGAAGCAGAGCGCTTACACAAGACCGCTTGCTGGGAAGGTACCAGCGAGCTCTTCTCACGTTTTCTTGTGCAACAAACCCGGCATTGATTGACAATTTTGCAGATGTACATGAGGATCAAGAATGGAAACTTTCAGCTCTTATACCACGAGGCTGCACAGTGMCAGCTTTTTCCCATCTCCTGCGATGCCCAGTGGTGTCTGTTGCTGTCTGCCCCCATTAATTTGCCCTCCCTTCGAAGAACAAGGGATGAGGTTAGAAATCATGGTGCAGCCCTGATGGGGCATGGGCTGGTGGCAGGACCCCGCAGCGTATGGGGCAGGGGCCAAGGCCCCCCCAGCTGCTCCCGTTGCCRTAAGATTGAGCACAGCCTACACCGCTCTCCCGTTCCTCGGCTTGGCCAGCCTTCGGGCTAGCAAGCACCGAACCGTTGCTTGTAAATGCTCCGAACCAAAACAAGCAGAAATAAGCCAGGAACATGAGTTAGAGGAGGAAAAGGGGTTTCCTCTGCACGAGGTCTTGAGTGAGCAATGGCAGGAGGAGAGATGCTCCTGCAGTCAGTGTGAGGCAGGTCTCCAACCAGCACCCCCCACCACACGCGCAGGGGGTCCCAGAGGACATGGGCTATGTCCAGTCCACAGTAAAAAGCCCCAAAGGCTTATAATGCAGGCATAGGATTCCCAGCAGCGATGGGTTACTGCTGGACCACAGCTCTTGCTAACATGGGCAGTTTCACCCATGTAATTATAATAGAGAGAGAAAACAGGGATTTTTCTCATTTTACCTCTCCATCCCTGGACACTCTCTGCTTTCTTGCCCTTGTAGTGGGAAAATATAGTGCTGCTCTTCCTTTTCAGGGCCAGACACATGGATATGTACCGGCACTCCCTAGCTGCAGCATACCATTCACCTCGTGTTTTTATATAGGTCTCACTTGCTGTCAGCTGTCCGACTTTCGGTGTCGGCACAGAGATGGCAGCAGGTCCCACTGTCCCCACCGGAGCTACTATAGCATTACCCATGCAAAATGCCTTTGAAGTGAGGCAGTTTGGTCTGGAGTCCCAGTACAAGAACACCCATCAAAAACCTGGCACTCCCACCAAATAAATTCCTCACGGCACTCTGCTCTCGCTGCTGGGGTAGTTAAACAAAGGGATGCCACAAACCCTTTCACTGTGCAGGGTTTAAACAAGCTGTCCACTTGCTGGTGATAGCTGGACATTACTGGAGGGCAATTTTGCTCGTCTAATTCTCCGGAGAGAGATATTTGTTCAATAAACTGGTGCTGAAAAGGAACGTTCGTTTTGATTTTTGTGCACTGAGACCATAATGGCCACTCTACAAAATGTTAAGTCCTTCAATCATTTTTATGGGTGTTGCTTTTCCCCATGCATTTGTCAAGTTCGGTTAACATTAATTTCCATTATTTCCTCTGAAACAGAGGATTAACCTGTAGCAAATTTTTATATCTAGACTTCACTCCAAGACAGGGGTGTCTGCTTGTTTAGATATGAACGCATTGGCAAYGTGACACGCTGAAACATAGCATAATGATGCAGTCGCATGAGTTGCTCTCCATAAAGCTCATCTAACCCTGTACTCTCCGTATCGATCCTGGAAGTGACAAATTCCATCTGAGGAAGGCAGCACTTTGAGATATTAAAGTGTAATTTATGGATTCATTTACTGGGGTTCCAGAATTGATTTCCTTAAATGTTATGGAGCATATCTGATGCAAATCCCCTGGGATTTGGAACAATATTGTAAAATACCATCAATTCCTAGTTCTCTTTGTAATCATTTAATGAAGGCAGAATGTCCTTTGTTAAATGGGCCCTTTCATCCTCTGGGTGAATTAGGTGCAATTATAATTAAACTTTCGTTTAGAATTGGAACTAAATTAAAATCATATAAATAACTGAATCTTCAGGATTGCTATTCCTAATTAATAAGGTAACCGCTCTTGCTGGAATAGACTTTTTATGATGCATTAATAACTCCCAATTCCTATTACATATTTATCTAAGGCAATACATTATATTTCAAATGTTTAACAGAAGACTCCCATAAGGAAGTATCTAATAAAGTACTCTATTAGATATCGAGTAGTTTTAACTGTACTGCAGATTCTCCCAGTGCCTCCTGCTGCTCCTGAAAGATGAGACAATAAAATCCACATTGCAATGTGGTGCAACGTTTTATCTGAAACTGGGTGAGGTTCTTGGAATGCCATGCAGAGTGCTAGCACACTGGCTTGGGTGACCTGAATACACTCACACCCACACYCACACCCCCCATCAAATAGCATCATTTCATTACTTTTTTTTTCCCCAGGGCTAGTTTGATACGTACTTCAGAGGCTTTGCAAATCATTCTGCAAAGTAGTCAATGGCTAGGGTTTAGGATTTGGATTGCATTTCAGCRTGATACAAGCATTACTCTAATGTCTTACACTGAACCTTTTGAAAGTATTTATCCGTTAAATCAGAGTCCTCCACAGATATCATGCTCAGCATGTGTTTATTTTCAATGTGGAAAGTGAGTACTTCATGTGAAGCTATAACTATGTAAGATTCAACTACTCTTACCTCCTTCTTCACCTCTGTAGTACTGCCACCAGCTTTGGAGTCCATGGTGTTCACTGCCCCAGGGTGACAGACAGCATGAGAGCTTGGATGGGCTCCACTTGCTCCACTTGCAGTGCTCCAAGCCCAAGCACTTACCTTCAGCTTCCCTGAGTCCTGCCAAACCCAACTGGGTGACCTGATTGCAAGTCACCCCAAGTGACTTTGTCTTCTCTAATGTAAGTACGTACAGCCTGTGTCAAAAAGAGGGGAAGATGTAAAACAACAGCGGAAGTCATGAAAATAATCATCATTAGGACATAACAGTAGAAAGTGAATATAATCCTCTCTTAGGAGAGGATAAGAAAAGGGAAAGCAAAATTATGGAAAGTGTTAACCACTTTTTAAAGATGTTTTGATGATAAGGCTAGTACAAAAAACCTCATATGGAATATATTTCTCTGCTGGCAAGCAGCAATTTTGGACACCTTTCAATCATTCTGATATCCAGCTGCTCATTACTATCGTATGTAAAATGCAGCACAATTATTCCATTGAATGTTGTACAATTTATGTAACTACACTTTTGCAATTTACCTTGATATTTTTGCATCAGAAGTGTTTTAAAATATTAGACAGTCAACACCAACAAAACAATAACCCTCTCCTCTGATTTACTGAAATGTACAGAAGCACAGAATTTTCATGCCAGAATATATCTGACAAAGTTGTTTTTCACCAAGCTCAGGCCTTCTTATAGGTAGATAATACTGTTGACCAGTACATCATGAATCTAATGTCAATAACAACAAAGCCAAGAAAAAACAAATTTGATGGCCTTTTGTTGCTGTGAATTCCTACTTATGCTCAGGATATCTTGCTTTCAGGAGAAACTAAATGGAAACAAGCTTTTAGGAATGACACAAAATGAAGTTAATTTAGTTAAGTGTTCTCACTTATCAAATTACTAAACTTATTTTGAATAAGTGAACTGCAAATCTGCTTCATGGATTGATATAATTTAAGGTTGATATAGTTTAACGAATATATTAATAGTGAATAATGAGTGGAATTGGAGCAGTATATGAGACAGTGGCACAGAGCAACTTTTGTTTTTAAGACTCCTTAATTGCAGAAGAAAAAAATTTCTCTCACTCTTTGAGCACTGTGATCATTTTAGCAACTGAGCTGAATCTTTTGAGAGTGGTGAGTGCAGTAAAACAATGTTGTGGTTTGCTTTAACTGCTCAGATCAAGGTCCCAGTTAGCTTTCTGGCACAGATCTGCTGGAATGGATTTCATCATCTAGGGGCTGTTCGTGCTGTGTTTTGTAATCAAGGCATTTAATAACTGTAACTCTGTGAGTCCTGTATATAATTTCATGTGTGTTGTTATAACACTCGCATTGCTGATCCTTAACTTCGGAGGTAGGAGGTATTGGCTGTAAGGAGGGGAGAAAATGGGCAGTGGGCATAAAAAAATCCCTTTGGTCAAAACCACATAGCATTTTGCAGTGCTCTCTGCACGGATATTCCTTCATGACTGTAAGTTGTCATATTCATGCGCAGAGGTTTGAGCCAATTATACCTTTTCTTTTAATTAAAATGGCATCTTTAAAAATAAATCGTAACCCTCCTTTCAATCTCACTAACTGTATAGAACACAACACAGGCTTTGTACTGAAGGTGCAGGGTGTCTCTCTGCTGCTTGCCCTTTGCAAACAACAAGAGAAGTCATGTCAAAATGTACATGGGTTTTTAAAAAATCTTACTATGTTTCCCTCTCATTTGGAGCATTCCCACCCCTCCAACCCCCCAGCTCCCTTTTTTATGGAAAATAGGAAAAATCAGTGCCGGTTTCATATTCCCTTAGCTCTTCTCCAAACTAAATATGTCAAGATGCTGATTTTCCAGAGATGCTGGGTAACCACCTTTTGGCAGAATGTGTGCTTGGACAGAATTTTGTGACAAGCAGGCACCTCAGAGTGGGAGTGGGAGGTGTACTCCTTGGTTTGGTGTACTCCTCTCATGTGGAGTCTCATCTCAGCAACCCAAACATGATAGCTGAAGTAACTTCCTCCTTTTGGGACCCTCTCCTTCCTATACCCTTTTTTAATGAGAGGCAGTGACTTGCACGATGCATACAACATTGAAGGCACCGTCCCATCAGCATTCACACTCTGTAATAGCTTATTTTAAAAAATGGTAATTCTTCATTCTCCCACCTGGCATAATTTTTATTTGTTTTACTGCAGTTGTATGGAGCTGATGATTTTTATTCAGCCGTTCCCAGTGTACTCAGATCTTGTCTCTGAGATATTAAAAGCAAGGCAAAACTGAACTTGGTTTGGAAAGAACAATACAAAAGCTTCAACACAGCTGTGAACTCTGCATTTCTGCTGCTGTTATGGTGTCCTGCACCTACTTATTCATGGCATAGTACCCGTTTCTGTCCCTGCAGAAACGTGGAGCACAGTGGTGCGCTCCATCTGCCCTGGCCTCTGCTGGGAAGAAGGGGTGGAGGCCGCCACTCTACTGCCTGCCCCCCCCCAACCCACTGCCCCAGTCCCCGCACTCAGCGGTTCTACAGCCCATCTTCCCTGGGGTGCTGGTTGAGCTGCTCTACCACCAGCACGATTCGTGGTGCATCTCCCAGGCTCTGATTTGCCCTCTTGGTTCTCCAGAAGATGCCGGGGCTGTACAGCTGAGCAAGGGGGAGACCTGCCTGGATGGATTCTGACAACATACGTGTCTGTTTAAGAGGTCTATATAAAAATGCCAAAATTCACTCTATCTGACATCATCTTTCAACCTTTTTGGAGAAAACAGCTTTCTAGGACTTTCTTCTCATCACATAACTGCCTTTGGGGAGGATAGGTGTTCTCTAATGCTGAGCCTATCAAGAGGAGCACAGAAAAGCCCCAATATCCCCAAGCTGTCTACTTTAAGCCTGGGTAATTTTATCATGAGAAATTATAGAAGAATTACAGAATCACAGAATAATTTAGGTTGGATGGGCCCTCAGGAGACCACCTGAGCCAATCCCCTGCTCAGAGCTGGGCTAACTTAGATCACATTGCTCAGAGCTGCGTTTGGTTGGGTTTTGAATATTTTAAAGGTTGGAGTCTCCACAGCCTCTCTGGACACCTGGTCCAGTGTTTATTCATCCTAGTGGTGATTTTTTTTCATGTCTAATTGGAATTTCTGTTGTTGCAGCTCATGTCCACTGTCTGGATAAACTTGCTGGATGAAATGTGACATCAGGCTCCATTTGCTGCGTCTGTACTGGTGAAATTGGAAGTTCTTTAACTGTAGGGCTACTTGGACTATTTGAAATCAGTTGTTGGTCTCAGTTCAGTAATGGCACCTGTGTCACAGAGCTGCCAAGGTCATTTGAACAGCTTGTCAACCTTTCTAGCAGACTGAACGAAGAAGATAAGGGCTGAAAGGACAGACAAAACCATCCCCTTCATGCCCAATAGAGCTCTTTTCAGGCAGTCTTAAAGGATACTTGCCAGCAGCCACCAGTGCTTTGCTGGTGTCTGCCCTGAGTTTCATCTCTTGCTAAGGAGAGGGATGCCTTTTGCCAGTGCAGTCATTGCAGCACCTTCTGTGAACACCAGAGGCTGGCTCTCTGCACTCACCGAGCTCCAGTGACTGCTGCCAAACTGGTGCTCCGCGACGTGGCCCATTCTCCCAGCCCATCTGTCTCCTCCATCAGGCCCAACGCTAGCCCTAAGCTAGCAYGATGTTGGCAATGCGCTCCCCATCCCATCACACACACCTCTGTGCAGTGAAGGAAACAGAACAGTTGCAGTCCCGGTGTGAAACCCGTCTACCCACCAGCCCACCTTCTGCAAAGCATGGGTATTCTCATTTGCTCTTCTGAGAAGTGCCAGGAATAACACACCATTGGATTCTGGCCCATTTTAACTATTGCACACACCTCATCTTGCAGATTATTGTAGGGTGGACCTGCCTTCTTGGCCCAAACTTTATCTCAGTATTTTTACCTTAGCCATCTGGACACACAGGGTCCCTACAGACTCCCCTGCAATAGCTATCAGTGCAGAGTCTGAAGTCCAACTGCTTTCAAGTCTAGCCATGTTTTATTTTTATTTTGCTATGACAGAGTTGATTCTAATTTCTTTGGCTATTAACTTTCTTGTTCTTCGTCTTGACAACAAGAGATCCTGCAGCAATGCAAAACAGGAAACACAAGGGATGGGACACCCTAATCATGGTAGCATAGTGTTATAAAATAAAAAAGTCTGGAGGAAATAATCAAGGGGTATGAGAAGGTAGTGTGCCAACAGCCACTGCAGTACCCCAGACACATGGGGACATCGTTGCCGAGTAAATGTTTGGTGCCTATACAGAAAGAAGTGAATCCAGCAAACATAACCTTATCCAGAAAAGATTGAGACTGACCAGAGAAATTTCCATCTATCCATCTGTAAAGCTCTCACCCATAAGGCCCTGATCCTGGATAGTTGCTTAGGGCAAGCTCCGACAGCACAGGCTTTGTACTCAAGGTGCAGGATGTCTCTCTGCTGCTTGCCCTTTGCAGAATGGTGTCTGGTCTATCCCAAACCTGCTAATTCCAGCGTGAAAAGCGGTCTTTTTAGGTTGCCTGCAGACCCTTTCCACCTCTGGATCCTATTAAAAACATCTCTGGGTAGACATCCTTGGGGTCTAAAGCCATTTGATTTGTGTTCATCGCTGAGGACTGAGACAAAGACAGAAAGTGTCCTTGATTTCAAGCATTCCTGTTGTCATAGACCTGTCTTTAAAGGCTAGAGAGAGACTCTGCTGCTGCCTGGTCAACCTTCGATCCACAAAAATGATCAGAGCCATTTTTTTCTCAGTAAGAGACACCTTCTTCTTGGGGGTAAGGGAATTTTCTCCCCTTACTCAGTGTAATGTTTTCTGACAACAGTGAGGACATAATTGGAGGTAGGCTTCCTCAAGTCTGGTTTTTTGGKTTTTTTTTTTTGAAAAAACCTTCTCTGACAGATAAATATATGGCTAATCTTGCTTGGTAGCTGCCAGAGTTGTCTTCTAGTTCTTTGCTTTAGCTAATTTTTTCCATCTCTTCCCTTTCTGACCCTCTGTACTTGAAGTCCCAGGGTCAAGTCTAAAACTTGACCAAGTATAAAAYGGAGACCAAACCCTATATGCTAATCATTGGCAGAGACAGACAGTCCTCAGGGCAACAAGGGCACGAGAAAGTCAGAGCACTGTTTTCACTGAAATGCTTCTTGTATTAGGGAAGGGAAGAAAAACATGATGGTTGCCCATGTCTTGGCTGGGGTTTTTAGCTAAGGCCTCCTGCATGCCTCTGAAACACTGAAGAGCTTTCTGGACATCTTGGCCATGCTGCCAGACCTTGGCTCCTACATAACTGGTCTGACTTCCAGCATACTTGGAACATACGCTGACTTCAAGGGTGTTGGTAGGTTGAAAAATCCAGCTGCACTTCTGAAGCTTAAACACAGACTCGGGAATCCAACTTAGGCTTTGATTTTTTTGGAAAAGTATGCCTTCAGTCAACAAAGAGATACAGGACTTGGCCTGGCTTTCCTTCAAAAGCCAGGAGCGCATTATACAACTCGTGCAGCCTCTGCTCTGCTGCGAGCCTGCCTTCAGAAGACTGTGGCTTTCTCAGATAAACAGAGCCTTATCTAATTAGTTATTTATATATCAACAGTCCCCATAGAGTGCTGAACACTGTAAAATTATATCATAGGTGTAAGGAGGAAATTAACCTTCATGCTTTGAAATGGAAGAAGGCATTAACAATTCTGGCAATGACTTGTTTATTGCTAAGTCCCCTCACACAGGCTCTCCTTGTGATGTTGTTTGACCCCTAGGCTGAGCTCTGGAAAATAAGAGTGAAAGCCCCAACTCTGCATTTTTTCAGAGGCTGATACCTTCCAGCTACTCACTGTACCCCCTCAGCCCCCTTGCAATAGAAGTGCAGCCCCGCTAAACCAAACAGCCTCAGCCCAGCTTGGAGCAGTCCCTCCCCGGGAAGGAGCCAGTGAGGGATGAATTACAGCCCTTTCACAGCTACTGCAATCTGCCTGGTGCAGTCCAGAGAACTGTCTGCTGCAAATTGGATTGAGTTCACCAAAGACCTCCGCAAGCTACTCATTTTAGATGGCGGTCCGAAGGGCGAAGGCTCTCGGTCCTGTTTGCAATCCAGTCTGCCACTTAAGCATTTTCCCCCTTTCTTTAAAGGTCAGAATTAAATGGATATCTCTTTACCACTTTACAGACAAATGCTTTGATAAGTGAGTGCTCAGGAGCCATGGGGATGAATACAGAATGCGGTAAGTATCCTGACAGACAGATGAGATTTTTAAAATATGGGATTGTGCTTGTAATACGGAAGAGGAAGTGAATTTCTGATTGTTAGATTTGGCAGGGGTGGCTCTCTTCAAGTTATTATCTTCTGTGCTGAATGAGTACTGACATTAGAGAGTCAAGCTGCAGAACGCATGGAGATTATTAGTATTCAGTAAACAGCTATGCTTCCAGCTCTCCAGCCCTGGAAATCTGCAGTGAAAATGTTCCCTCTGGCCGAAGGAGGCTCCAGCTGCTGCGCTGACAGCGAGAGCCAGCGGTGAGGTTAAGGTATCCCTTAGGGCCAGCCTGCTCCCAGCAACGACGAAGACTTCTCTGGGGACACGAGAGCCTTTTCCTCTGAAAAGGTGCCTTGCCAGTAGCCAGAAAGAGTCACGGTCCCTGCTCTCCAATAAGTATATGTTCCCTCTGTATTTCCATAGGGATCTGGGTATCCACGGACAGTAGCAAGGAAAGCAAGAAGCTGACTGTTTGTTAGAGCCACCCAAAAATGTTGCAGGAAAACGAAAAGGTTTTGCAGAAATGTGTCAGCAAACCTCTGCCAGAACACAGCCAGAAACCTGGCTGCCTTTCTGCCAGGCTGCCTCAGATCTCCTGGGAGCCTGCATTTTGAACGAAAGAGGAAATCAAATTGAATTTAAAAAAAAATAATTGACAAACCATTTTTGTAAATACAATGAAACACCTCAGTGCATACATTAAATGGCTAACACCAACACAAACACACCTGAGGCATGCTGATACCGGGATGTCCGTAAAGCTTGCTCCAGCTGGTGTCACGTGCATCCCTTCCTGTTGTACTGCTTCCACAGAAGACCCTGAGATGAAAGCCTTTGCCCTTCCTCTCCCTCATCAGCTTTCTGGAGGGCAATAAAGAGGGAAGTTCAACGTTCAGAGTGCACCTTCCCCGGTTCTTTCACTTACTGGAAGACTTCTGCAAGTTGTTATTCTTTCTATTTGAAAACGCTTGCTTTCATTCAGTGCTGTATATCAGTGGGTCACTTCAGTCAGCCTCTGCACTAAACCGTATTTATTGCATTCTGCCGTATTACAATTGACTGTACCCTGCCATTCCTCATCTTTATAACAACAATAAACCCTTAAAATTAAAACAATTTCATTTTGGATAGAAAAATGTAATAAGCCCTTGAGTGAGCCTCTAAAAGGTCACAGTTGTTTTAAATAAATATTAAAATTGATGCATGATCTTGGTGAATTCTGATGAGAAATCTATTAAAAACCAGTCTTATTTTTTAATAAGAGAATCTGTGAGACTAAACATCGAGGGTCTTTATGTGTATATACATGAGCGTACACACATATGCCATTGGCACGTGGCAGAGTTGGTTGTGATGCC
Source organism: Oceanodroma leucorhoa (assembly GCA_030449065.1). NCBI lineage: Eukaryota > Metazoa > Chordata > Aves > Procellariiformes > Oceanodroma > Oceanodroma leucorhoa. Next base: position 5,133,751 of record JASVER010000078.1, read on the forward strand.
AAATTCTGAAGTCTTTCACAAACACTAGTTAAAAGAAATATAAATTCTTAGTATGAATTAGATCAAGGTAGCAAGATGATGTAAAAGGTGAGAGGAATTTTTTTCTTAAGTCTCATTACTAGAAATGTACTACCAGTAATATTTTCACTTAATGGTACTTCCCTGAAGCCAGTCATGGCAGAGCTCTCGTTGTGCAGAGTGTTACGTGTAGGAAATCATAGTCTTGGTCTTGAAGTACGTGCGATGTGCAAAACAAAAGGAAGCAGGAAGAGGGGCAGCGTGAGCCCTCTTTTCCTCTCGTGGGAGTGGAAGAGCCAGCTCGCTGCATGACCATCCTTCCTCAGATTGTTTCTTCTGGATAGTTTGTGGGGAAAGTAATCTTTGAGGTTGGGTGGGTGACAGTTGCTTCCCTGAATGCTGAAAGGCATTTTGCTGACGGTAAGGGGAGAAGTGGGAGAGGGCAGACATGGGCTTGTGGGAGAAATGGAGGTTCAGGTGACTGAGGATGCTCCTGGGGATGGAGTGACAGTAACCTTCTCTAAATGAGGCGATGTGACAGGAGTTGTATCCCAAGGGGGTTTGAGAGATAGAACAGAAAGCTGGTGTTTGATGTGGTGGAGAATGGGGTGACTTGAAGGGGTCAGGAAGGAAGTATAGTGAAAATGGTCTTAGCAGCAATACTTCTTATGTTTATTATTTTTTTATGCTTGTGGTGGTCATGATATCAAAGGAAAGGACAGCAATGTCTCCAGAACAGTTGCCAGAGAGGAGGAGGCAGTAACAGTCGAGAGTGTGGAAGAGGTGAAAATCTGGTAGGATGAGGGGAGGTGGTTTTGGAGTTACATAGATCACATGCAGCTCCTGCCATAATGGGGTAAAAGCAGAGATGCTAAAGGACATACCACCTTGCTAAAATCCTTTGCATCTGGAAAGTGAAGAATGAAGATAAACTAAGTGGAATGGGTCCTGAACTATTGAAGCGCTATATATTTAAAAACATAACAAAACTCCAAAGCTTTTCTTTCTAAGTAGCATTTATTTATCTTTGCATACCTCTCAGCTTGCACAGTGAGATTACCACCCCTCAGCTTCTCCGCGTGGTTGCAAGCAATGAATTTCTGCTTCTTACAGCAGCTCCCATGCATTTCATGCCAGGCTGTGTTGGGCACGCTGGTGGCACTCCAGGGATGAGCTGCCTGTTTAGTCGGGCTTGACAAGCTTCAAAAGTGCTGTGCCTATTTGCCTCTGCTTGATTTATAGTGCCAGGACTGTGTTGTGCTCAGGTTATATTTTGTTTATTATTTCATTGTCCATTTCTATTCAGCAACTTCAGCTACTTCCCATTGAAACTGCTCCTTGTCTTTTGCATTTCTTTGCTCAGAACAGTGTTTAAGGTACGGCTTTGGTTATCTTCCTTTTTTGATACCCTTTCTGCTCCTGCCATAGTGTAACTTGTGACACGGTTTACACAATATAATGAGGGTTATCATTGGGGTGATTAAATCGCTATGATTAAACACCCTGTTTGAGCTTCTTACCATTGGAACAGACTGTGCAGTTGCTGACATTTTCACAGTGGATCCTGCAAAATTGCCTAGTCCTCCTGGGTTTCTGATCTTCTCAGGCTGTGGACTGTGGATTACGTGTTYAGAACACGCATTTTGTTGCAGGCAGAATAAGGACATTATTCCGTCTCTCACAGCCTTTACAGAGCTTGCCCAGAAATGAGAAATGCTGTTGAAAAAGCCTTGCCTTGCAGGAGCTGAGGTTATGGCATGGAATGATCAGCACGCAAGCTGTGGCACATGGTGTGCAGTACACGCCATTACCTGCTCCGCGTCTTAAATTACAGAGGGGAAATCAGTCTCGTAATCAGCCCCCGATTATGCTATTTGCTGTTGTTACGCGCTGAAGGAGGAGAGCATCTGCTGCTTCTTTTTAAACACTTGTTTATGAAGCAAGCCTTCCTGCCAAGAATGTAAGTGAAGGACTGCTTGTATCCCAGCTGTAGGAGAAAACTGGACTGGGAGATATATCTAAGGTTCGTGGGAGGTGTGGGATCCTCCTGGAGATGGGGTGGGGGAAGATGGCTCCATGGCCAGGCCCCTGGGAAGGGGCTGTCCTCCACCCTCCCACAAGTTCAAAGAAGCCTTCACCTGCTTTGCAGCCCTTCTTCTGCAGGGGATTGTTGCTGTGGAGCCGTGAACGCTGGCCCCACCAGCACCGGTCTTCTGCAGCTTTTGGCTACTTTGCTGTTTGTCCTTAATAAGGAACCTTTTTGCTGTGGTTTTCTTGCTCTACTTCTGTCACCTGGGACAGCCCTTTGACTTGTAGTAGTAATTTGCTGGGTCTCTGTGGTCTTTGAGTTGAAATAGCAAAGCTGATGTTTCCTTCTTTGTACTTTCCACATCCCCTCTCCCAGCGGTAGCGGAGAGCCCAGGAACCTGGAACTGTCCACTTCAACAGCTTCAATCTGCACTTTCTTTCTGGGAAAACAAGCCTGGACTAGGGCATGGTGAGCTCTTCTCTTCAGAGTGCAACAGCCTCACTGCTTTTGTATTATTCGGTCAGATTTTTAAAGCAATTGAGCCTCTTCTTGGAGCATTAATAATTGTTTGGGATTTCACTTTGAAAAAATAATGGAATAATGGTAAGCTAGAACATCCAAATAACTTCTAAATTACTGTGATCAGTGCCAAGCATATCAGCGCTAAGCCAAAAATCCGGAGCCTTGGACAACAGATCGTTCAGCTAGTTGATGTATATTCATTAATTGGTATGGGAGTGGGGAGGGAACAATGCACAAATGGAAGTAAATTCTTGCTTTCAGTTTATGTATACAAATGCTAAAATGGGGCTGGTTTTGTTTCATTGTTAAATTCCAGAATTTTTTTCAAAAACACACTCTTAGTCCCAGCAAACAGTTGGAGAAACAATAGCTAATTTAATTTATCATCTTTTGCATGCACAGATGTGGATGGGAAGGAAAGCTCTGTTTTGGCGTCAAAGACCTTCGAGATTGAGCTTTGCTAGCTTTAAGCCATTTTAAGAAGAATGCTTGGTTACTAATCTTTGTGTGAGGCAATTCAGAGCTCCTCGAAAGCTGGAAAGGTTGAGTTCACAGCTCGAAGTCTGTTCCAACCTGGGGGCTGGCTCCCTGTGTGTTGTCCTCTCCGTTGCTTAGCACTGCCTGTCTTTCACAACATTTAATTGCAGGCTTGCAAGACCACGTGGAGAGCGGGCTACAAATAGCAACTTGCAGAGAAGAGTCAGCCTTAAGAGGGTTTCCCCTACTTTCTGAAAGCCATCACTAAACAGTGACACAAACTTTATATTTAGCAGTTGTCCATCTCCTGTGATCTTTAAGACAAAGCCACCCAATTAAATGCCTTTCTGAGTGTCATTTTACTACTAATCTTGGGTTAAGGGATAAAGGGATAAAAAAGGAATGGTGTGTGATTTGTCACTCATTAAAAGGGTGATTGGTGTTCATCTTGCGGTTATGCCCTTAACTTGAAGTTCGCCATAAATCAGCGAATACACATGAACTCAGCGAAACTCAGGTACTAGCGTGTAAGCCAGCTGCCAGGCTATGCCAGTGCATGCATAGAAGGGCTGGTGGCTTGTTCTCTACTTTTTCGTGGTTTTTCTATTCAGGAAAGTGTGAGAGGAGRAAATGGGAGTGATTCCTATTTCTGGTGCCCTTCTTTTGGTGATGTTGCAGGAGGAAAGTCTCTATTCCTTCCCTGTGCTGCTGGTTTGATCGAGCTCTCCTAAGGCAAAAGGCAGAACGTGCACGTGGCAGTCGAGTACGTGGGTGTGGGAGCACTAAAATCCTGTTTCCAAACCTATCCCAGTCTTGTCAGCTGGGAGTACAGCGCTCTCCAAAGGGGCACCAGAGAGAGCAAAGGGGAGGGGGAGAATTGGTCCATGAAAGGGGCATTGCCATTCTGGTGCGGAGCACAGGGATGCGCAGCACACAGGAGAGACGGGAGAAGGAAAGGAGGGAATAAGGGGGAAGGTGACATGCTTCGGTGTGATCATGCAGCTAGTCTGCAGTCCAGATACATATGTCCTGTTTTCTGGCAGGCTGTCATGTATTATATATTTACAACAGCCTCTTCAGTGAAAGGGGGTTTAAATGTCAATCATCTGTCACATTTCCTTGATGTGTGGCTGTCGGGCTAGCTGATTATTTCCACGGCAGTGCAGCTCTCCCCACACGACCCATCTGGGGAGACCTGGGCAGCACGCGTCCCGACGGGAGCACCAAGCACCAGCCTCTGCCCTGCTGCAAGCCAGGGCCGCGGGTGTGAAATGTAATTTGCTGGCTGGGAGAGGTACTTTCTGCGGGTGTTTTTACAGGGCTTAGGCAGGGCCTGGGTAACTGCCATATTTGAACTGCTCATTGATCTGAGTGTGCGGGCTCCCGCCCGCTCCCTCGAGGCCTGGGCCGGCCAAGCGCTGCAGGGATACCATCCGCAGGGATGCCATCCATGGGGATGCTATCCACGGGGATGCGATCCGTGGAGACGCCATCCATGGGGACGCCATCCGTGGGGATGCTATCCGCGGGGATGCCATCCGTGGGGACGCCATCCGTGGGGATGCTATCCGCAGGGATGCTATCCGTGGGGATGCCATCCATGGGGATGCTATCCGCGGGGGTGCCATCAGTGGCAATGTCGCTCGCAGCACCGCCTTGGCTAGCACGGGCTGTCCCAGCAGACCTGGAAAACATCTGATAGGGGCTGTGAGAGGGACGCACAGCAGCTCAACAGGGACGGATGAGGGGCGTGATGAGCAGTCCTTGGATGCACTAGCCCACAACAGAGTAGGAATAGCAGCACAAAAAATGAGCAGGGGTGGTTTTGGGTGCTGAGGGTCGGTGATGAGAGGAACACAAGCAGGAATTTCCTGCTGATCTTTTGCTGCTTTGAATATTACTGAAGCGTCTTGTGTGCTGCCACAAAAGGGCATGTTCAGTTTCTAAGGAGCACAAACTACCAGCTCAACCCTGCTCAGGCTTTTACAACTGCATGCTTTGGAACACCCAGCTAAAAACTGCACCTGGATAAAGGCTGAGTGAAATAAATGTTGAAGTGACTATTTAAGCCTGAAAATCCACGTCAGGGTTGAGATCACTGAAGATGTGATTGTGCTGTCTGCAGGTAGCTTCGTCTGAGCTGGCTTCACTTTAGAGCCTACATCTGTTAGCCAAAATTACTGTGATATGAACAGCAAGAAGTAATTGTGTTGTATGGGACAAAGCTGACTAGAATTGAAAAGCTGAGTGGGGGAATTGCAGATTTTCTTTCAAAGCGTTTTCATCATAAGTGGAGCCTTTTAGGAAAAAAAAAACAACAACAAACACTTGACATTTTGGGCTATTCTTTTTTAACGCCCTAGAAAGTATATCTGCTAAAAAGATTCCCAGAGCTGTGTCCAGGTCTCCTTTCAGTGATATTAGCCCAGGCTTTAAAGAAGAACAGACGAGTTCTTTCTTAATTGTTTTTTAATTGTGATCTCTCTTTAAATTGTTTTAAAAGATGCTTTGTTCGTGGTAAAAAGGACTACTTCTTCTGTTCCCACCCAGGGAACGGCAGCACGACGCGAAGAAGCAAGAAAACAGAATATTGTATTCCAGTACAATGTATCCATTAGCGAGGGACGGGAGTCACTAGTTTTCCCTTGAGATTTTTTTAAAAAAAAAAAAAAGGAGGAGAAACCAAGCCCTGGGCACTGTGGGTGTCCCAGCATTTGTGGCACGGGCTCTCCGCGGTGCAGGCTGTGCCGCAGGCACACTGTGGTAGCACTGCGCCCAGGAGCATCCCTTCGCCTCCCGGCTCAGGGGACCTCCCTCTCTGCACCGAATTTGTCTGCCCTTCTGTGGCAGGGGGCTGTGGGGAGGCGCTGGGAGACGATCGCCGTGGGCATACCTACTCTGCAAAGCAAGCAGATTTCCAGCCCATGCGAAAGAAGAGCTCATTTTAATTGCCGTATACAACTGTGCAGGTAAAATAGGTTAGCACTGCTGGCAATGCATGGTGCATGGAGGGAGCCAGGTAGGAGGAACCTGCCTCCGAGTGACTATATGTTCTTAAGCTTTCTGCAGGTGTTCAGAAGCTTTTCCTCAAGGTTTTCCCTTTACCCTGATGCAGAAGTATCCAGAGAGCCAAAAAATTGCAAGGACTCTGCACAAGACTCTACATGTTAGAGTTCATTTTCACAAAGAAAAATCCCACTTCAAAATTGCTGGGAGTTCAAATTGTCCTAAGACAATATTCAAAAATGGGATTTTTTTTCCCCCCCTAGAAAAAGTAGCTACTTTTTGCTACTTACCAAACAAAGCGTTATTTTATTCTGGGCTGTTACTATCAGAAAGAAACCCAAACCTCTTATTGAAGTGCTGGCATGGGGGTGGGTGTGTGTGCGCGTGTGTGTCTCTTCACTACATGCTGCTGCACCTGAAATTTTGTGCCCCCAAAACTCTTCATTGAAAGGACAACCCTGCAAGAGGGGAGAGGAAAGGAAGTTGCATTATTTCAGGGAAACCAAATTTCCAAGAACTTAAGGACTGGTCCAAGTCAACACCCAATTACATAAATAATGCAAACAAAGAAGTGGTGATTTCAAAGCACGGTGTTCATGTGCAACTTTTACCAGCAGCTGAAAAGCTATCTAGGAACTCTGAAAGAGGATTTTACCCACAGAGGTATCCCCTCATACATCTGAGTCTGCATCCTCCTTGCATGAGGACCTGTGCGACTTAGTGTCTTGAGGACCCTCAGGTACGCATGAGGTCTGTGACCGAGTGGTTGGTGGGGACCCGTTAGAGATCCTGGCTTAAGGACTGACATGTGGGTTGCAACTGGGCTGTGTGACGCTCTCTAAACGATATTTAAATATTGTTATCCTTCATTGTCTTTATCTGTTTTTGTGCTGATCTCATATTCATAGTTATCCATCTCCTCAACCAGTCATTGCATTTTCTTCAGAGCATCTTGGCCCAACTAAAATATAATATGAACCTGCTAGACCAATACTCTCCTTTTTCTGTTCCCATTTGATCCTGGACTCTGGCTTTTGCTTAGCTAGTTTTTAGTTTAAGTTTTATCCTGCTGCCATCTAGAAAATGACTCCTTGTCTGCAATACAGTTTTTCTAATCCGCCTGTCACTTTCTGAGCCAATATTCAACAAATTACTCAATTTTTTTGTTCTTGTAGCTAGTGGATATAGTGCCAATTTAAGTTGCTTTTGCCCATTTTTTGTGTGAAATGGACAGCTTGCGTAGTCTGTGGAAAACAATTTTAATAGGTTTGTGCCACATTGTGAAAAACACATGAGAATGTACTTTTAAAACTGAACCAAATAAAGCTAAAACTTCTGGTTAAAGTAATAATTTACCTTTGCTGCTATACAGTTACACTGATTCATCTACTGAAACACAGATTAAAAGCAGTGTTCGGGTCCTTAGAGCCTCAGTTGTGTTGAGATTTTTGCATATGGTAAGAAGAAACGATTATTACATCTGATAAATGTCATATCTGTAGCTTGGTATTGAAGAGCACTGTATTCATATCAGTTCTCCTCAGGGAGAAGAATAAAATAAGCAAAAATCCCATATTGCTTTATTTTTCATTCAGTTGCATCACTGGTATTTATACCAATGCCTTAAGCTTATCTCAAAGTCACTTTTATTAAAGCCACTTTCGAGATCACCCTAATAAATGTCAGTTGTTTTGTTTACTCTCCTTCTGAAGCAAAAGTTAGTTGTGATGGGCATGAAAGTTGCATAAGTCTGTGAGCATAAGCAAAAGGTGCATTGGGATTTTTTTATATCAACAGCCATAAAAAGGTTTACTTTTGAATGAGATTTCAAAAAAAAGATATCTGAAAATTAAATTTCACACAAAAAAGTTTGCAATGACTGAGAAACAAACATTTGCCCTTGGGATTTTCTTTGTTGGAAAGATCCTTCCAGCCAGCGCTATGTCTTTTTTCTCTGTTGCACTATTGCCAATGCAATACAGCAATACTCCACAGATGACAAGAGGGGTTTTTTTAAAAGCAGGGTTGTTGTCTGGTATGAGTCCCCAGAGCGCACATTTCCAGGTTTTCCCAGCTCTCCCGAGGACGGTGGTCTCCTTGCTTTTCCAACAGCCCCAGCAGGAGCAGCGTGCCGGCTTCCCAGGGCGTTCGCCTGTGCCAAGGAGGGAGCGGAGCCACCCTGGTTTACAGCCCCCGGCGGCTGCTGAGACCAGGCCAGCCTGTCGCCGCACTCTCTCCGAGCCCTTAGCTATGTACGCAACTCCCTTCGAGTGCTGTTTGCATAAGGCTTTGCGTGCGTTTGATATTGGCTTTGAGGAACAGCACTTAGTTTTTCGGATGAGATTGGGGAGCCATTTGCATAGCTCCCAACGCCGGGCTGCCGAGGGCTCCGGCTCTGCCCCACTGCCCAGCGCCTCAGCCGGGAAGAGCATCCCTGCCCCCCTGCCAGGGCCGTCCCAGGTGGGCTCCGCTGGAGGAGTCCTTCGATATCTTGGTTATAAAGAGCGTATTAAGCCTGCTGAGAGAGAGGCGTTGTTTGCTTTTGGGGCTGAGGTAAGCTTGTTAAGGCTTTAAGTTCATGTGTAAGGCAGCAAGATGATAGCTTTTCACTGGGATTAGATTTAAGACACGTATGTATGCAAATCCAAACCTTTGCAGCAAGCTCCTGTTGTCATTTTTGATGTCAAAGGTGATTGGCCCGATTGCAATAGGGGAGCAATTTTAAATAATCTTTCCTACCTACAAACAGTAAGTATAATTCCTTGAGCTCTGGCTCCTTATACAAATAACAGTGCATCATATCAACCATACGTACAGCTGCTACTTGTGTTGCCTCTGAACACAAAAGCGCAAAATGAGTTCTCATAGCAAAAAGCATATTTCTGCACCTCTTTTAATAAAAAGGAGGGTCCATTTATAGACACTCTACTTCAAAGTCCGTGAGAGAGACAAACCTGATCTGCTGCTTTTTGCCCCAAAATAACATTACAGAGTCACTCCAATGGGGAAGGTACCTCGTCCAGCCAGCCGCTGCGATGGGCTTCATTCCCGGGCAGGCTTTGAACTGATGGTACTGTGGGTGTGGGGGAAGGGGACCTGGCACAGCTGGGTAATTAATATCTTACAGTATGGGCTGGAGCCCAGAGGGTAAAAGTCCAAGCAAGTCAGGTTGTTGCTTCCTGGTCTCCACAGCTGGTTTTTCCATGACGAAAATGAAGCCTGTTGGCAGGCATGGGGCGGAAAATATGCACTGCTTGGTGCCATGCTTTCCCCACCCTGTGTCAAGGTGTAGGTGTCCCCGACGTGTCTCTGAGGCTTCTCCCACAAACATCACGCAGCTATAAAATGAGCACAAAGGGAAAAAATAGCCTGATGACTGTAGGTTTTTACTATAGGATATGAAAGAGGGAACAGCTTCATCAGACCAGGATGGACCTGCTTAGGCTGCCATTTCTGTTCAGATAACTGTAAATGGGCTGACTTCAACCTCTGAAAGATTTTTAAGTGGTTGTAGCAGAGCGGTGATACAGCACTGAACACACGCGCGCTCGCAGATCAGTTCCCCATACCGTGTACTTTAAATACAAGTCCCCGAGCTACTCCGTTCATGGCCCTGAAGCCTGAAGTTGGAGTGATCAGATATAAGGTTATGTGCCTGTCAGCCTGGCCTCCCCCAGCTGAGCCTGGTCAGTAAATACATTGGATTTCTTTACATTTGTGAATTCCAGGAGCGAGACTGCTGGCTGTTGGCTGTAAGTGTAGGAAACTACTTATCCCTAAGATGGTAACAAGGCAAACTGGCACCTTTTTTTTTCCTAGCAGGATTATCTACCCTCATCAATCACATCTCATACTTGCAAACTAAATTAACAGTTTTCCATGTCAACTGGGTTTTTGTTGCCCAAGCTCAGCTGTGATCGCAAAGAAACAATGGAAATGTTTGCACACATAAACACCAGGCACCTAGGCAACTAAATAGAGGAACCTGACCTGCTTGTGCAGGATGTGAAACCAGCTACTACAGGGAGGGCAGAGACGTGGTGGAGCAGCTAAAGTCACTAGAACACACGTATTCAAGGGTAGGCATTGCTCAGAAATGGAGGTGTAAAGATAGAAGTAGTGGCTGTCAATGAATGTCAGGGATATGAGAGTGGAAGGAGCAAGGGATGCTTAGCTAATAGAAAGTTGATTTTGATCCAAATCATTTGGGGGAAGAAAGTAAAACCTCTGTTGAGATAGTGCTGAGAACTTGCTAAAGCACTTCCTTTCCTCTCTCAGCCATCACACAACTAAACCTGCAGCCTTAAAGCTTCCTTAGCCACCATTCCTTCTCCTTTCCTCTCCCTTGCTGCCTCATGAATCTCCACCTGAACTCATCTGTCCAGGTCTCTTACTGGATTTCTCCATATCTTTCRATCCCAAGACCGAGCAGCCTCTCATTACAGCCTGCAGGTTATAAATAATGCATCGGGAAACTTCACTCTTTCTTCGCAAAATATTTGAGCCAGCTGGCAGCATCTGTGTTTGCTGTAATCAGTGTAATAATTGCCCAGTTTGTTAAAAAGTATGCCCAACCTTGATATTTCAGGAAGGCAAATCTTGGGAGGCAGCTCTAGAGAGAACGGGATGTCATCTCTGCCGAATCACAACAACGTTTTCCTTGTGAGAGCAGCAAAGCCTGGCTCTTACTGGAGGTCCCTAGTGCCGGCATCCCTCTGGCCCTCCATGTACCCATCCTTCTCCAGGGCATTGCCAGCACTGGTGTGGGGGTCTCATCATGCCAGCCAGATGTGCCTCATGCCCTGAGAGGGAGCRTCCTGCAAGGGCTGCCACAGAACAAGCTCATCCACCACTTTGGGCAAGTTCCATGGCCTTCCTCGTGCTCCATGGTTCTCCACGCAGGACAGATCTGAGCTGGTGGGGATCACAGTATCCAGCCTCATAAATGGRCTGAGGATTTTTATCCCAGTATTTATATGCTTTTCCATGGTTGTGAGAAGCCTCAGCTCATATGAAGGGGTAGAAAGAACATTTGGCAATTGGAAATCTTCCAGGCTCAGAATAACTGAGGGACTAAGAGATCCTAAACACATATCCCTGGGACATTATACAGATTGATAATGGTTAAATCCTTCCTGTCTGGAACCAGATAGATGGCGTTTTATCTAATGATGTGGCTCATTTGCCCTAACACCCTCTGAAAGTCCCTGATGCATAAGTTACCTGCCAGGCTCCGCATCCGTCTGGCAGGACCATTTCTTACATCTAAGACTGGCCAAGTGCTTTCTGTGTCAGTGTAAGAAAGTCCATACAAACCCCTTTCTTGATTTAGATTATATTGCTGTAATTGAAGGTTCAGGATTTAAAAGAAAAAAATGACCAAATACGTTATTCATCTAATATTAGAGAACATAAAACTTCTAGGAGTTAAGCCAGGAGGCCAGTAAGAACCAAGGAGCACTGTATGTTACAAAGAATAATAATGTGCCTGTGTTAAGTGTCTGTATGATGCAGGGTAAATGCGTGGTTTTAAAATGTCTTAGTATAGATTGAATTGAGATGAATCACCTTAATTTTCAAGGACAGCCTGTCTCTGGCATGGAAAAAGCCAGCCAGTACATCCAAATGCACAAATGTGGGAGTTTGTGTATTCAAGTCTTCACTCCACCAGGGACTGCGCCGCACAGGATGCCTTTTATGTCTCAGCTGTAGGGATGAAATGGAATTAAAAGGTCAAAATACTCAGCAGTTTCATGAACAACAGCCCGGTGCTCGTCTTTCTTGCAGTGGCCCTGTGGAGAGCTGCCCAAATCAGCCTTCATCTAGCAGGCTCAAGTGCTTCGGAAGGTGGGTAAAGCATCAGGTATTTAGCTTGTGCCAAGCTGTGTATTTCCCTGGCCACGCTGGTACCAGGATCTGCTTTATGTTGGATATGGAGATGTGAGGGGAGCTGGAGGCTGCAAGGTGAGTGCATTAAAAGGAAAGAGATAACTGCGAACGCCTTGGTCTGCTGTGGGTGAGAACTGTAGATGTCTACAGAAGTATGGTTAAGCGATCACCATCTCGGCCTCTGCTTAATATGTCTTGATCAGCCTCTAATTACTGCTTCAGTGCAAGGCTTCCTGCTCGAGAGAGGCTGTGGAGCCACAGCAACACTGCTCAGGGCTCAGCTGCTGCTTCTCTCCTCCTGCAATCACGTTTAGGACTTAGGGGTGTTATTGCTCTCGGAGCAGGACTTCTTGCTACAAATAATGGATTAAGTCAAAATGGCATTGCTAACTTTGCTTCCTCTGCCAACAACTTCGACTGAGGCTGATCAGAGATTCCCAGAGCCTCTACTGACAGGATCTGGCAAGATTTGATCATTAGCTCAGTTTTTCCCTTGTCAGTAAACTCAGAGTTGCGTCCCACCAGACCCGCTCTGTCACAGCTCCTGCTGAGCGCTCACGTGGCAGCTGTGGTTTGGCTGCTGTGCCATCAGTATGCTGGTGACATTCTGCTCCATGACTTTCTTTTGAGCAGATCCAGATGGTGTAATTTCCCTTTTTTCTCTGAACCTGACCAATACTGAGGGCTGGATGAGAATCAGCTGGCAGACAACCTGGCAAGAGGCGGTGCAAGGTACAAGGTGCGAGGAGATGGGCAAGAGGAGCAACCCGAGATGCAGTTGCAAGTCGTGACTGCACTGTTACAGCCTGACTGTGCCCAGCTTTGCCAAGGAGTTTGGCCATTTTTGAGTATTTCCAAAATCCACTGACTCTCAGTTTCTCACCTAAGGAACTTTCCAGACAGTGTCTTCCAACACAACACCTCACACAACAGGGTGGACCCTGATTTTTTGTGGTTGCACCTTCAGGTTAGAGTATTGCAAGGTGCTGGCAGCTGCCTGTGACAAGCCTGCTGAGGCTTCTTCTAGGAGAGAATCTGGTGCCTGCCTGGCCATGCAGAGGGCATCAGCAGTATCTCACTTATTTCTATCTGCTTCGGGGATCCGTTCTACCTAATCTACCTCATCAACTCCATTATGGGATTTGGGCAGTTCCAAATAACAATTTGAACACCAACCTAAGCCTGGGACCTGTAAACAAACATAGCAGGGTGGTATTTAAATCAGACTTTTCTGTAGAAAGCCTGGATTTGGCAACACCACCTTGTTTCACCATTTTTGTTTGTTTGAGTTTGGGGGGTTTTTGCCTTTTCTTTTTTCTTAAATTGCCTAACTTTTGTTTTGGGGAAGCAAGAATGAAAAGAAATGCTTGGAAACTCAGAGTTTCTGCTTAAACATTCCGAAAGTAGATTGAACTGATTTTCGTATTTGTGGAGATCTTATCTAAAGAAGATAAACATTCAAAAACCAACAGGATGTTGCCTTTAATATGATATTATTTATCTATATATGCCGTTTATATAGATAGATAAGATTAGGCTTTTCTGACCTGCTAGTAATCTTGAGTAGACAAGCATTTAAATGAAAAGGAGATGAATGATGGACCACACAATGAATGAAGCCTGCTGAGATGATGATCAAGAAAAACCTCCCCTGTGAGGGGATATTCATATGTCTAGCTTAGATGCTCTGAATTGCCTAAATGCATACCTAAACTACCCTGAAGCAGATGAGGTGATTATCTTTCCTCAGTGAGCATTTCTAAGAACCCCTGGTAGAGCATTTCGTTTCAGAGCGATACCTCCAATCTGTACCTTTTTCCTGGTGGCCCACTTCCGTTTACCTTCCAAAGGCGGGTATTTTAGATCATGCTTTTGATTTATTGTTGATGAACACCAGCTGGGAGGTTGCATCAATGCATAAAGAGGAGTTTGCTGCAGCGGGGCTTAACAAGGTGGTGTAGGGCAATCTATTTATTCAATTTATAGTGGTAGAAACACACACTGTAGCTACTGGCTTATTCTGACTATAACTAACGTGTATTTGTCACTTTCAGTACTGAGGGAACTTGAGCAACAAGAACCTCTATTTGTCTGCAGTTTTAGCTTCCTTCATGCATCACTGATAGTGGAAATGAAACACGGAAAAAAAAAAAAAGATGAAAAGTCTGCTATAAGCTTCAGTGGAACTTTAACATACTGCAAGATGTTCCTGCAGGGATTTCCCATTTGCCTTTACCTACCAGAGTTACAGGAGCTTATCCACCCACAGCGGCCACAAAGATAGAAATGTTTTCAAGATGTAAATGCTTCCCTGAGCATTAGACCCTGCTAGAGATGTCCTTTATCCAAAGATTTTAGAATTTGGGATGTTTGGTCTCCTACCTTGCAATCTGAATAAATAATTTCCATTTTCTGTGCATTGGTTCCTCTCCCCCCATCAAGAAAAAGGAATGAGTGGTATTCATGACCGTTTAAGAATGGATGCAATGTGCTATAAATGATACATTTCTAAACAGTAAATTTTGTGCCAAGAAAGTTCTTCCTTCTTTTCCTCCCCACTTTTGTACCGGTAACTGGTTACACTTTGCTGCTCCTTTAAAGTTTCCTTCTCCATGCCTTTTCCAGCATGAATTCTCTTTCAGCTGGCCTTTGTGCAGTACAGCCTTATAAAGTATATTTCCCTATAAACCTCCAAAGAGGTGGGAGTGTGTAAATAAGTGCTTCTGTTGCATGCCCAGAGGGTGCTTTTATGGTTTGGGAAACCACCGCCTGGGGCTGAAAGTCCCAAACAGCTCTGTATTCTCAGAGCTCCCTGGTGTCTGCAGATTGATGGCAAAGGGAGCAGAGATGTTTAATGAGCTAGAGATGCTTGGAGCAAAAATGCTCGTTGTGAGGATGAGGGGCAGCAAAAGACCTGTGCCACATTTTTAGCTTTTTTCAAGCAAACCTGCTGACCCTCTGCAAAGAGGCGAGTTTCTTCCTTGTAGCTCTGTTGATTGAGTTCCAGGATCTGTGGCTTCAGGGACTCCCGCTAAACTCATACAGTCATGCAGGAAAGATTTTAAAATTAGTAATAAAAACATTCGCAAATAGTTGTAGATGAAATCAACTATTGCTCTCTGAAATAATCTCTCAGGCTCTATCTCCATTGCCTTCACAGCTCAATGCCCTGCAGAGATGATGTGCAAGCCAGCGCTGCATGGAAGCTTTGTCTTGCTCATAAAACTAGGATGGGGAGGGTGACTAAAATGACCCCCAAGTTGCTTTACATGTCCATTTATGAGCCTAAAACATATTCACAACAAACATTGTCTGCATTTTGTCCCTTCTTGCTCTAACCAGATGTTTCTGTATCCTGGTTTGCTGCTGTGAGAGATGAGGGGGACAAGTGGGAACACTTGGTGCTGGTGTCAACTGGAGGTTGGCGTCATTCGGTATTGCACAGTCGTGCACTTTCGTGAGAAGCCAGTCGGCTTCACTGACAGCTGATCTGGAGCCAAGATGCCGAAAGGTTAAGGCGCAGTTTCTCTGTGGCTGCTCCTGCTCAGTTTCCCATGGCGTGGGGAGGGACGATCCTGTAGACCCGGTTTACCCTCTCGAGTCCTCCCCGAGTGCTCGCTTGGCTGCAGTGCTCTACCATATTAGGAGTGTATGGAGCAAAGCCCAGGAGCCAGGATCAAGAACTCTCCTGTCAATCTGAAGAGCTGCTGCTATATTTAGTAATGGGCACATGGGAATAGCAGCTTAAATGTGGGAGGGGGCTGCTGGAATGCCGAAACATGTTTGAATCTACTTGACTCTTGATGGAAACTCTCAGATTGTGCTATCTTTAGAGGGTCTTGTACAGAAATAAATTACATTTTCCTATTTTTGCAATAAAAAGAAAAGCAATTCAGCTGACATATACCTCCACCACAATGGTTCTGATGAACAGCAATTACTGCACAGCAAAATAAAGCCCTCGTTAAGTGTTTATTTACCCCCTTGTTTCGGTTGCATGCAAACTAATCAGCAAAAGTGTATTGATGGCAGCCATTATAAGGTGAACAACAACTTAGTTGTGTTYTTTTTCTTTTTTCTTATTTTCTTGGAGTGTTACTTGAAGATGAGAGAAAGAGACACCTTCTGTTTTAAATGCCTAAATAGAAAAGTGAGAGAGTACTGTTAGGAGGAGGAGGACTTCAATTTGCAATTAGCACACTTATATTCCTCTCTATAAACAAACAAACCCCCTTGCATCTAGCAACCATAAACCAAGAGAGAGCCTCCTACATGATTAAATTAATAAAGGATTTAGTGTGGTAGCAGTCAGATGCATCTGATGAACCACACTTTGTTTTAACGGAAATATACAGCTGTTCTCCATCCAGAAAAGCAGGTTTTCTGGTTTTCAGCAAGAGCAGTGTTCTGTGGTTTTCTCTCCCCATTTTCCACCCAGACTGAATGCTCTCTGTGAAGGTCAAGTGACTCCTCCAAGGTCTGGTACTGAGTCAAGAGCTAAATGTGGAACCAGGATTTCCCTAGTTCCCACTCATCTGCGAGTCACTCGACTACATAATCTCTAGGAAAAGCATGTGGGGCCGAATCACCGTCAGGAAGGCTGCGGGGGGAAATTCAGGTGAAATCGCCTTGTGGAGATTGATTTCCTCAGTGTATCCAGGGAGAGGCAGAAGTTTGGCACTAACGATCCATAGAGGGGTTGATGTTTATTTTTTTTCTGAACTAGGAAAAAAGGAGGGTCTAGAGAGTCCCGTGGTCCTATTCTGGGTCTTGAATGCCCAAACCCATTGCCCTGCCTCTCGGCAGCACTGCAATGTTATACCCATTCTGCCATAGCTTCGCTTTCCAGCCCTGTAGGCAACATACATGGCAGAGGCTGGAAAACCTGATGCAGCTCAAGGCAAATATTATTCCTTGGTTTTCTTCTGGGGTTGGTCAACTTCTCTCTATGTGTGAATAGGACTGTATGTTTTTTCTCCAGAAAAAACTGTCTGCCTTTGTTTAGCACTTCTTTAGTGATATTCCTGTCTAACTCCTCCAGGTATACAAGATATACCTAGTGCATACATAGTTATATGTATGTATGTACGTCTTGAAGGTATACACACACATTCATATATGTACTTGCTTTAGAGCCACTAGTGCCCTTTGGTGAGATTTGCCTATTTTTGTGTTTTGTTCATTCTTCAAAAAATAACTCTTAATGAGCATACAATTTGATAACAATATTGTCCAAGCAGTATTTCCATGATGACGTYGTGACCCAAGCCTGGGATGCCAAGAAGCACTCCTGCTCAGCCTGCTGTGGACAGAAGCGTACAGCCCAGGTTAGGTAACGCCTGGTAAAACCTCCCTCCACCTGAGGCATACACAATTACAGTCATTTGGAAATTACTGGAAATGATGGTAATTCCCATCCACGCTTGGAAGTGCAATAATTAACTCCTGGGTCCAGAACTGCCACAGGAGAAGTTCCTACTTTTTTTATTGGACTCTCTCTAGTTAGGACAGATGCTCCAGCATTTATGAAGAAAAGCTGGTTTTCTAGTGTAAATTCCTTTCTCTGGCTGCCTCCACTATTTGCCTGGCATTTCATACGTATGCTGCTATATCAACATGGAGTTTTTCTGAAAACCTGGAGGTAAACACAGCAAAACAATGAGGAGACACCACAGCTTCAAAAGCAGTGATCTCAGTTGCCAGCCTTTGACTTGGCTTAAGTCAGTCTCTAAGCAGTTTTAGAAAGAAGGATGTAAGAAGGGTTCTTTCATTTTCCTTACAAGAACAGTCATCCACTTTCTTTCTGTCTGAGCTGCTGCTGAGGAAAAAAGCAAAGAAAATCATGCTTTGTTCCAAAAATTAGGGGTTTTTTTTGCTGGACGGACGCAGTGCTCTGTGAATAACGGGATGCGTATTGTGTGTGTAGATAAACAATCATCAGTACAGTCTGTAAATATGCAATATATACTCAGAGTTTGTCCTGAAATCTTTCTTACCACTGCCAACTGAGCGTGCCTCTGTCTGGAACAAGAGCAGCGTTGTCCGACATGGGAAAGCTGCAGGGGCTGGACAGCCCTGCCTCAAAATGGAAGCTGTGATGCACTCAAGCACGCAGTAAACACTGCCTTCTCCATCTGCGGGTCTCCAACATGTGCATCACGGTGGATCAGTAGGTGTTTAAGCTTTGGCTTACGGTAAATTAGCATGTATCAAACACAGTTGTTAACAGCTGAACTTCTAGAATGAATGTACTGCAGGGGTAGGAAGTGGGTGGACAAGGGTGATTAGTCATGCCAAAAGCTTACATGCTGGGTCTTTGAGGTCTAGAAATAATTAGTAGCTCACGCCCATGGGTGTGTATCACAGAGATGCACTTGCACACTGTGTGACAGGGTCACCACTGCTCAAAATCCAGCTCACCCCAGTAGGGGTCCACCCTTTGGTGTCACCGGATCTGGGGAGACGGATGGATCCTGAGTAAGACCTCTCTGCCAGAACACAGTGCCACACAGAGGATTAGTGCAGCTATATTCAGAGCAGTGAAGTGCAAATTTATAGGTACAGCCCCTTCTTTTCACCTCTTCTGTACTGCAGAGGATTTTGAAAACAATATCTCAATGCAACAGTTATGCTATGTAAGAACAAATGCTTAAGATTACCTATAAGCAAGGAGCAAATCACTTTGTGTATGGGATCACTAATGATAACCATCCTTCTGTTTTCCTGTGACACGGTCAGTCTGCTTAGCTCATAGCCAAGTGGTACCTTACCTCTGTTGACTGCCTGTACCTGGAAACACAAATTGATTGAATGATGAACACTTTCTAGCAGTCTAGAAAGTCTAACCATCATGCTAAGAGGACTTTAAAAAAACCTGTTTCGCTCTACTAGACTGATCAGAGGCATAAACATTTCCTGAGCAGGAAAACCCATAATTTGGCACAAGGTGATTTACTGGTTCAGAAGCCTTGATCGGTGGGATGTGAAGGAGAGGTTAGGGAGGGATGTTTCAGAGAGGTTAGAAATGTTTCCTTCCTTTGTCACTGTTCAACTGTCCTTTTCCTTGGAGCATTGACTCAAAAGATCAGAAATTGCCCTGTTCAGAAGTGTTTGCTTGTGTCAGGTATCCAGCTGCTCCTCTGTTTGATCCCTGTGTGTATCTCTCTAGGCTCCTGTATCACTTTCATTGCTATTATCCCTGCAGATAAATGAACAAATGCAGTTGCAACTTCCATTTCTCTCCCAAGGAAATAAAATCTAAAATTTCTCCCTTTGTCTGATAACTGCAACCGGAAGAACTGTTGGAAAGGGCCATCCTGGTCAACACTTGTTTCCAGCTCAGGCAGGGGTGCTTCTTAGCTCTGAGAGAATAGTACATCACTGATCTGTTCTCCTCCGTGACCCTTCTCAATCAATGTTAGCCTTGCTTTGCTCAAAATGGCTCAAGATGGCTAAAAACAGTCTCCGTTTAGCACATTGAATTGTATTTGTAACTGGGAAGATAGATAATAGAAATACTTGCTGAGAAAATGTGAGCCTTTGAGATATAGTTGTTGGCCTTTTATTTTAGAAAATCTATGAGATCAAGGGAAAGACTTTAATTATTTCCAGTGGCCTTCAGATATAGCTGTAAGCATCACACTGGAAAATGTGTGGGTTTTTTCCCTCTGTATCCAGAACCGATCTGAGAAGGAAGATACAATAACCCCTTTAAACACACCTCCCATCACCAGCTAAGAGGGCATTCTAGGTTTATCATCCCTTGTTTCAGTGATGAATGATGCTTCAGACAATCGGTCCCAAAGAGTGTGAAGAGTAAAGCAAACGAACCCAGCTGCTTTTTACTCTAGCGGGCACTAGAAGTCTTCAGGTCTAGATAAAACACTAAAACCATCTGTATCTGTTTTCCTATGTAGGATTCTCCATTCCTGAAGAATCACTCTTCTCTAGGGTGGCAGGGAGGGATGTCCTCACTGTAGGGCCCCTCTACATCAGTCTTTCTTATGCCTGGATCAGTGTTGCACTTACGCAGACATCGCTCCAGGCATTGGCCCATGCTTTGGTGCCCTGACAGAGACTTCTTTGCTTACAGTCCTCTTCCAGCCATTCTAGGGGAGCTGGGGCACTCCTGAAGCCTRAAGTCCACAGCCCTTTCATCGTGCAACCTGCGCCTCAGTTGTTTCCCCTTCTGCATTTAAACTAAGCCTGTTCACGGGTCTTGCATGTAAAAGGATGATAAACATTCAACAGCTCTTCTGTATTTGTCTTGTGTCAAGTTAAATAATCTCCTCGGCAGCATCCCATGGGTTTGCCTTGAGACAAGGGCTAAAGACCAATGATCCCCACTGTCGCCCTTGCTGAACACTGGGTGCGCAGAGTGGACAGGCACATGCTCACAAAACCACCAGGGTGACGATTTTCTCCAACTGCCAGGAAAAACTGCCTCATCCGGGGCTTGGTCTGGCTCCAGGCTGAAATTTCATGTGCTTCAGCCACGGGCTGCTTGTCTTGCTCTCAGCAGCCCCATGTGGAAAAGTCAAATCGGTGTGGAAAAGTCAAAATGGTGAATACTCAGGTGGGATCTGGGCTCCCTACCAGAACTAAGGGCTTTGAGAAACTAGCGATCTGTAAAAACCATGGAGGCTGGGGACAAGGGAGGAGAGAAGCAGGGTTTGCCAGAGAAAAGAGGTGATTTCATGTGTACTTGAGGGAATGTGAACTGTTCAGTCTCAGAGATGACAAATGAGGCTAAAGAAATTTGTTGTTTCCTGTGGAGGCTGCATTAGGTTTCACTGGGAGTTTTTAATTCCCTGCATGTTGAGAAGGGAAAGTTTAGGGTTGAAAGTGTAAAGGGATCGTTTTGGGGGGAAAGGTCTTTTTTCAGGAGGCATGATTGATAGCTGAAATCCTGGGAACCAGAGTCATCTGTTCGTAGGAAGCTTCCCCACAGTACACGCAGCTAGATTTTTGCTTTCATAAATAATGTCCTTTCAGGACATATTTGCTAAATCATGTCCAATTCACTATCATTTGCCTGCCTCGTTTAACTTCATTAGCTGTCTGGCCCAGTTCATATTGTTTAAAATGCATACTGTTTCTTGGGAATGGCACATATGAAATTATGCAAACTGTTTAGAATAGCTTTACCCCAAGCATTCAGCATGGGTGAGTTAAAAGGAATTTGAGAGAACTGCATTGTACTGACATGTTTCATTAAGGTCAGTAATTAAATAATGTRTGTGCGCAAATACATGTGTTTGACAGTAAGAGAAACGGACAGTAGCAAGCACCCTGGCTCCCAGTGGAGTGTAGCCATGTAGGGCCAGATTCCTTGCTGCAGTGTTGCCTGGTTTGGCAGAGTTAGAGCAGAGCTGAATTTGCCCTTTTTTGTTTCCTGTAGTGATGGCAGACATATATGCTATATATTGAGCACATAGCCATACTGTGACACTGGAGAGCCATCTACAATTTGGGCGAAATCAGCAGGGCAGTGTCTGTTGATCCGAGATTTGATCTGGCCAAATTCTCAATAGATGTTGCATATTATCGTTTGGGAGGAGGGTACTTATTTTTTATTTTTCCAGTCTACCCTGACATTGCTCCTTCCCTAGCAGTATCAGAATGGTACTAATAAAGTGTATCCATTTTACCAATGTAGAGGAAACAAAGAATTCATGAAAAAAAATGTGCATGCCAGCCTATCAGTTTAGTGGACCCCATGGGCATTGCCCTTTGCTGCGCAGAGAAGACCGGCTCTTCAAGGCTGACCCAGAACACAGTCAGGGCTGGAGCAGAGCTCAGGCTGTGTGAAAGACATTACCTGGCTCTTACCCCACTTCTGGGCACAAGGAATAATCACTGCGGTGGTTTGTTCCCTTGCAGTTACAAATACAGCAGGGGACTGTGCTTGGCTTTCAGATGCTGGAAGTGCTTCTTTGTCCCTAGTGAGGTGGAGATCACACCACCACTTTTGTGAGGTGCAATGCCTTCTGAGTCAGCAGCTCCTACTGAACCCGCTAATTGTTAAATATCTGTAATTACCTTCTAACCTCTCTCTCCCTCTTTTTTCCCTTCCTTTTAGCACATTCTTTGCTACTGTCCTACTAATCCGGGCACCTACCCGCATGGGAGTGACTCAGTTTTTTCCCTGTAACTTGCATTAAGTGGTTCAGAAGGGTAAGGCTTACAGTAACAGACTGTATTCTTCCAGAAAGGGTGTGTTTTAGGTCAAAGGATAAGCATGTTGTTGTAAAGACTGTTGAATAGAGATTAAAAACATTGGGAAATTAATTATTTATTCAATGAAGTGGAAGACTCTGCTGGATTCCCTGGTGAGATAGCAACAGGTCGTGGCACTGTGGCATGATCCAATTGTTCTCCTTCCCCTAAAGCCTAAGTGCCAACTGGAGCCACGGCATGAGACTGCCCCAGGCTCCCATAGCCAGGGCAGGATGGGTTGCCTCCACCAAACGATGGGCTCTCACAGTGGGGTGGGAAGTGCAATACCATTTTCAGGCTGTTTTGCTGTCCTGAGAGGTTTGCTCCCTAGGAAAGCCCTGGCTGAAACAGCGTGATTCCCTCTGCAAAGCTGCACGAGCTGGCGTTCAGAGTAGGGGACTTCCCTTCCTCAGGGTGCAACCTGGCCCTAAGTAATGTCATATTCCATGAACTCCGCCTCCCTGTTTTTCTTAAATGTTCCGATTCTGTGCGTTTCATTTGGAGAGGTGTTGGTGGCTGGGATAAATTTTTCTCATCCCATTGTGTTTAGGAAGATGCTGATGGTTCTGCACAAAAGGCCTCACTTACATTTCAGTCATCCGCCGACACGTGAAATGTTTTGGACGCCTTCTGTTGGTGATTTACAAAGCAATAAATGAAATAAAAATAAAGAAGGAACCGTCACGAATGCCCATTCCACATCTCTCTCTCTCTGGCTGTCTCTCACACTTTATTGGTATAATTATAGCTCGTCTCCCCATGTTCCCTTAGCAACAAATGAGGAGGTGGCTGGCTGCCTGTCCGCGCCGCTGCCTCRCTCAGAGGATGTGGCGAGCAGTGCCGCTCTGCCTCCTGCCCGTGGTGGGATGCTGCCGGGAGGGGAGCTCCTGCGGGAAGACCCACAGCCATAAGCACTCAGAGATGCTGTTTTGAAGCACCAGACAGGACCCGGGCAGGTTTTTCAGATGATACACTGAAATTCACTTAGTGATTTTGAGTTTTATAAGACACATGCAGGCAATGTTGCCAGGTCTTGCACACTTTATTGTATTACTATGTTCCCGATCAGAATGAGTGGTTTTTAAAATCTGCCACCACTAGCACAAGGAGCTGGCTAGGTCAGCTGGAGAAGGGCCAGCAGATTCCTACACCTCCTCCCAACAGAAGGCAGCAGCTGGCCTCACTTGTTGGGCCACCTCAGCTACAAAATTTCCATCTTCTCAAACACCTCCTCACTGGTGGGYACTGGTCTGGGGCTGGAGCTGCTTGCTTCTGCAGCATCCCTTCCTGGCAAGGCTCCTGGCAGAGGGCTGCCTGGACCCAGCAGCAAATCTGGCCCCCAGGGATCACAAAGTCAGAGGTGTCTCACTGCCTTTGTAGTATAATCAAATATTGTTTTCTACATCTCATCATGCAGGAATGGATTAGAAACCTCAAGGGCAGAGTCCCCCTGCATTTCTAAAAGTCCCATCTGTAGCGTGCTTCCCCAGAAGTCCTGGCAGAGCGTGTCCTGGATCAGTGTTTTATGCTCTTTGCTACTGATAGCAAGGAAAAATGCAAAGTAACAAACAAGCTGATGCAATGCCATCTATGCTGTTCAAGCAAAAGGGAGACAGAGCAGGCAGACACCGGCCATTTTATCATCTTCCCAGGCCCCTCACCTCTATGTCCCTCTCTATCTGTTGTCATCTTTGGGGGCAGGAGTTTGGTCACTGCACCTGCGCTGTCATAGCCGCATCCACTCTGAGATGTGTGGGTCAGGGAGAAAGCTGTTAGGCTCAGGAATAGAAAGCAGATGTGAAACATGATGCCCCATAGCCTTATACCTTGTGCAGTCCATAGGTGACATCTGCCTGTGGCTGAGTGCTGCTCAGGACAGGAGAGGCAGGGCCGTCTGAGACTCATACACAGCTCCATTAGGCTGGTCTGTGCACCCAGTATGGCCATGGTCCCTATAGCCTGCAGCCCCCCCTGACAGCTGGGGGGAGAGGAACAGGAGCTCTGTCCTGCAGTTCCCGTCATCCCCCACCACCCTGGATGCTCCTGGCTTATGGGGTGTCAGGAAATTCCCAATGGCTGGCTAGAGCCAAAACCTGGCTCCTCTGCACCACTCTTTGGTATTCCCTTGACTAGAGCTACTGTATTTACTATGTCTCTGCTTGCAGAACAAAGCTTCTCAGAAAACCATAGTTCAAGGGAAACGCTTTGTCAGTCTTATTCTGTTAAGTTTAGCAAGATAAAGCCACTCGCATTGGAAAGAGCCTTCTCAAATCAAATCAAACCTAATCTGCTCTAAACAGTCCTCTATGGAAATGCATCATCCCAGTTTAAGATGGAACAATCACATATGCTGCCTGAGACACACTTCATGTTTCCCTCTCAGATTTTGAGGCACCCATACAGCCAAAGCAAGCTGCAGTCATCTGCTGTGTAATTCCATGCAAACTGTGGGCTTGGGCTTCAGTTCTGCATGTGCAAGGGCTTATTAGAGATGCGAGAGTTTGGGACATGCAGAGCTGAAGGGAGAAGACCAGGCTTCCAATAGACAGGTCTCCAAGTAAAAGAGTTACCTCAGGAAGGTGTTTTGTCTTCTTCAGAAATGCCTGACTAGTTCCTGGTTTTGCAGGACTGAGCACCAGTCCTGCTTTCCCATAGCATGGCAGCATGTGGCTCGGTAGTGGGGCATGCCTCTTCTGTCTGATGTATGTCTCCAGGTGCCCAAAATAAGAAAGTCTCTTGTTCTTGAAAAGGTAACATAGTTATCTGACTGCGGGAGGCTGGAGGAAGGGTTTCCAAACCTCTCCCATGGGTAAAGTGACCTTAATAGAAAATCTCATTATTTTATGATGCAGGGTGTACTGCGGTGCTACTCCATCCACAGCTCTTCTCTGAGTCTGCTCAATGTCATTATGGCCAGCTAAAGCCCATGTGCAAGCATAAGAAGGGAGTAGCCTTCACCTGCAGACCTAGGTGGAAAGGAAGGAGAAAGTTCAGTCAAACCTTTTGTTTCTGTTTTACTCACTGAGGAGAAATTTAGAAGACTTAAATTCAGGCGAGCTTTTCAAGTATCAACAAACAAGCTCTAAGCACAGGCCCTGAAAACAGGACAGGACAGGGCTTAGAGGTGGCCAACTCCAGAGAAGCATAAAGTGCTTGCTTTCCAGGGAGGCAAGATGCACAGAAGGAAGATTATTCTGTTTGACTACTTGCTCCATTTCTTGGATGGTTTGGAAACAAATTTCTTCTGACTCCAAAGGCAGAACCGAGCCCCTGACTGAGAGTCCACCAGAGTCAGACTGGGGGCAAATACAGACCCAAAACAGACCAGCTCCAGCAGTCTATTGACTGTGATCAGAAACCACCAGCTGTTGACAATACAAAAGCTATTCAGAAAATGTTTACTGCCTGGTGCAACTTGTCTCCTTCCCTCTGCCATGAGTAACAGCTGTAGAGAAGTCTTTGAAGAGGCAGAGCATGCCTTTTCCCTTTCCAGAAACAGAACCTGCCTTGGCTGACCCTGGCTGACGGCTGCACTGATTTACTTATGATAAGATGTGGATCCAAGTCGCTTCTTTCTACTTCAGCTTTTCCAAGAGACACATCGAATTCGCCCATTCATCTTCCTGCCTTCTCACCACCAGCTCCTCTAGACTCAATGCCAGTCAATGTCACTACTGCTGAGCAATTAGATCCCATGCAGTCACACTGAGTGACACAAACACCATGGAGCTTGCTGCCTTTGGGACAACCTCCCCATTCCCCAGGGAAGCTCAGAGACCCGATGAGAGGTACTGTGGGCTTTTACCGGCCGGCTGCACTGACAGAAGGGCCGGTTTGCAGTGCTTAGACTTGGAAGTGGGTGGAAATCAAGTTATCTCCTAGAGAGCTGGACCATCTGCCCCCATGATGCTAAGCAGCCTCACACTCCACTCTGACAAGGGCTCCAGGGCACTAAAAGACAGTCCTCATCCCTTTCTCAGCTGTGTCAGCGTTTGCACAAACTCTTTCCCTACATTGTGGGAGATAAAATATTTCCTGGGTTCAACCATAACTCTTCCCTGTTCCCACCCTCAGATCTTCTGAGAGACTGGGGCCATCGATTTAGGAAGTATTTGAAAATGCCTTTTTAATTGCTCTAGGTAATAACAGAATCTACTTCAGGGACTTAATTTGGGAGTAGTGTAAAATCCTATTGGAGCCCCCCTAAACTGAATTAAATGGGTAAATTGTAGCGAAATGCCGATATTTCTGTACCTGAAGAATTGTGTCCAGCTTTTCAGAATAACACTGATCTCTTTTAGACACCTCAAATGCAGCGCAATATTGCAAACTTTGGTCCTCTGATTTTAAACCTCATATTGGCTCAAGAAGTGGCTGACTGCTTAGGCTGGAGGATATTTTAGGAGAAGGATCATCCTGGTCAAGCTGGTTTTTAAACTCTTTTCTAAGCATCCGCAAACAACCAGTCCTGGGTATAACCTCTGGGTTTGATGGACTTTGTTCTTTTCCGCTGTTATCTTCTTATGCATGTTTAGCCAAAGTCACTGACCTGGCTTATGCTGAATAAACTGTCTCATTGGATTTTATGCAGCATCAGGCAGAGCTAATTTGACTAAATAAAGCACATGCTGGCCCATAGTTATCTATGTCAGCAATGCCTGAAGCAACAGCTATTCTCAATATGGTAACTACTGAAGTACCCTGACCTATCTTGTATTATAGGTCCAAATTACAGGCCACAGAAGGAGGCAGGAGAAAACCTGAGAGTGTGACATTCTTAAGCATGGAGTCCTTAATAAACCTGGAGGTCTTTAATTTAGTCCCTTCCTGAAAACTACATCCCATCACAGAGTGAGTGGATCAGAAGTAGTCTCCTTTGACCTCTGCCAATACATGTACTTATGCATTCTGCAGGCAACAAAAGAAATACATGCTATTTTCTAACCTACATCTGTGTGTGCCAATGTCTGTACACCTTGTAAAACCGAATTCCATTATGTGGGGTGTCCCAGCCTACTCCTGCATGTGATAGAAAGTCAGCCTTCCAGACTGCCTTCTCCTCTTCCTTGTTCTCTGATCAGGTGAAGCAGTATCAGGAAAGAAGGAGTCATCAGGATTGCCTTTTAAAACTGTTTTCAAATGTGTCTTTGTTACTATGACTGGACCTGGGGCAATGGTAGATGTGCCTCAAAAGTCTGCTTGAAATTAAAATGCGTATTGCATGTATCATAGGTCATGACTGCAAATGGCTGGCATTCACATGAAAAGGCCAGCTCTCTGGGCTCTCAAGTCTCTGAGATGGATAAAAAATGACTGGTTATATTAGTCAGTACAAAGTAAAAGCTCTACTTTCTACCTTTGTGCATGGTTTCTACCAGAGGATCTATGTATTAATGCTAAGGATATTAGATTTGTTGTAGGGTTTGCCTCTTCTCAGCATCTTCTTTGCTTCCCTGTGTACTGACTGCCCCTATCCCGGGAGCACTGGTTCATGCAGTGCATGCTTAGGCAAAGAAAAACAAAAGTAGACTCATTTTTCCTTGGTTGACTGTTGCTTTCTTTTGTTTAGATATTCTCATTTCAAAGATGGGCTGGAATCATACTTCTGTCAAAAAAGTTAGTGGTAGCCATATGGAAAAACTAAGCCTTAAAATTACATGGATATTATTAAAACTAGGGAGGAAGTATCACCTTGCTAAATTTCAGAGTCTCTTACAAGGCATGGGACCGCTTTAAAAAAGTCATCATAATCTTTTTTCTTCCCCTCTGAAATAAGCAAAGTTCCGTATTCTAACCACCCCTCTCAGAAACAGCCAGACTGTTCTCAGCAGAGCTTACAAAACAAGCGGCTGTAGAGTTTGAGACACTGAACCCATATAGAAAACTTCAGCTAAAAACTCCGGTGGGGTTCATAAAC
Source organism: Oceanodroma leucorhoa (assembly GCA_030449065.1). NCBI lineage: Eukaryota > Metazoa > Chordata > Aves > Procellariiformes > Oceanodroma > Oceanodroma leucorhoa. Next base: position 5,161,827 of record JASVER010000078.1, read on the forward strand.
TAGTAAGAGCTGTTGTGGTTTAACCCCAGCTGGCAACTAAGCCCCACACAGCTGCTCGCTCACTCCCCCCCGGTGGGATGGGGGAGAGAATCAGAAGAGTAAAAAGGAGAAAACTTGTGGGTTGAGATAAAGACAGTTTAATAGGCAAAGCAGTTAAAGCAAAAGCCGTGCACACAAGCAAAGCAAAACAAGGAATTCATTCACTCCTTCCCATCGGCAGGCAGGTGTTCAGCCATCTCCAGGACAGCAGGGCTCCATCACACGTAACGGTTACTTGGGAAGATGAACGTCATCACTCTGAACGTCCCCCCCTTCCTTCTTCTTCCCCCAGCTTTATGTGCTGAGCATGACGTCATACGGTATGGAATACCCCATTGGCCAGTTGGGGTCAGCTCTCCCGGCTGTGTCCCCCCCCAGCTTCTTGCGCACCCCCAGCCCACTCGCTGGTGGGGTGGGGTGAGAAGCAGAAAAGTCCTTGACTCTGTGTGAGTCAATAACCAAAATTTGGTTATTGGCTCAGCAATAACCAAAACATCCCTGTGTTATCAACACTGTTTCCAGCACAAATCCAAACCATAGCCCCATACTAGCTACTATGAAGAAAATTAACTCTACCTGAGCCAAAACCAGCACAGAGCACATGATCTAATGCTACAGTAATGACTTTTCAAGGGCAGGAACTGGTGAAATAGTTAAGCTTTCAAAATATAAGTGGCCAGACACTGTTGGCATTAGGGGAATCAGTGGAGGGCAGATACCATGGCCAACTTCCATCATTTTGCATTTTGTGAGTCAAGGACTCCTCCTTTTTTCTGAAATGATGGCGTAATTAATATTCTGCTGATAGACAGAATCTCTCTACAATCAAACCTAAATAATCTGCAGAGGTGTGCACTGCACATAGCAGTTTGTGTTGGTGTATTAACAACACTTCTGTGTATACTTCCATGTGTTATACCTGCTTACTAGCAATGGTATGCTGTAATTAGCCTCCCTGGGTAACTTAATTTCAGGAGCAAAGTCATTAATTTCAGCTCATCCTTTTTCCAGTGTATGTACACACGTGCACACACACATACACAAATACAATGTTCAGCTGCCAGAGCTGTGCCTGAGTTCATACACACAGCACTTGACAACTGTTTTGAGAGCATTTCTAATAAAGGATACAATAATCATTAAGTTCAGGAACAAGATCAACTAGTATTTCTGAGCTGCTCTTTAACTTCTCACCCTGTAATTTGTCTAGTCATTTTTAAAATGGCCATAGTGTGTGTCTGTCTCGCTAAGGTTATATGGGATTTCTCATGGCTAGTAGTGTATAAGCAGCTCTTTGTCCAGGTCAGTGTGAATTTCTTCAGAGCAGCTATGGAATCCCCATGTACCCGGCAAGGGCTGGTGTGGACTGTGGCTAATGGATTTCTCCCTACCAAATTGGTAGCTTTTAAATTCAGGCTGCATGTGATGAAAGTCATGCCACGTCCTGTCTTTGAGCTCAATTCCCTCTTCAGCCTACTTTCCCAGTCCATACTTCTGAGACATCAATTTCCCTGCTGTCTTCTGGCAGATTAGAACTCTGTGATTAATATGTAAATTATTTTTGTTCTTTTTATTAGCTTTATGTGAATTATGTTTAACCTATTGGCGTTCTCCATATTTCCAAACATGTCATACTCATCCATTTCAAGGATGTAGGGTATTTGCTGACAGAATAATCAAATCCATACCACTGTGTAATAAGAGTAAGTGAAGGGAAGGATGTGATTATGTGACTGGGGTGCGCTATCATGGCTTCAGTCTCGCAAGAACATTCTCCTAGGTTTGGCAGTGCCATGCAAGGTTTTCCTTTGCATTTCCCAAGCAGCTCTTGGGAAGTAGCCCACCGTTGTCATTGCAGCTGTTTCATGGATGGTTCCAGTTGTTCCATTATTTATTTTATAATATCTTCCCCAACAGTCCAGACAGCCTACGGAGATGAACACATGTCTGAATTTCTAGGGAAAAACATAAGGTAGACACTGGCAACTTGTTTTTCCTCCACTGTTCCCTTCACTGTCTCCACTGTCTCTTGTTTTAGCTAATCCTCTCTCCGCCCAAATCATTAGCTAGCAGAAAATGGTCAAGCAACACATGCTGTGTCTCTGTGGTGAGCCCATGCTTGTGCTCCCTGCCCAGGAGCCACACGGAATACAGGAATGACCATTCTGCACGAGACCAAAGGGGCCCCTACCCCAGACTGGGGATTCTCACGGCAGCAGATGCCGACAGAGAGAAATAACCACATTCAGTACAGGAGTCCCCATCTGAGTTAGTCATCTAGGTTCCCTCTGGAGAAAAATTTCACGCATGCAAATGTTTGATTCACCTACTGTAAAGCAAATGCTTAAAAAAGGGCTAATGAATTGCTCCCTAAAATGTGCCTATTTCTCTCAATGGAGCACGAAGGGAGCACATCTCGATTATCAATGTCTGAAGTCAGGCAACGTAATTCCCACTCACACAATGTTTTAAGACAAAACTTTAAGTTTTCTCAGGGCTCAATCATGAGGAAGGAAATAAAGGAAGGAAAACCAGGCTATTATTTGAGTAAAAACAGTAAATGCATGAAAAAAATTGGAATTAACATCTTTGCCATGACTGTACTGATTATTCTACTTACACTCTCTGCAATCATGTGTCTTTCTTAAGTATTTAAGGTGTAGGTTTTGGAGGCATGGGCTGCACACTGCTGTGTTTATGCACTGTCAGAGCCAACAGTTTTTATTGGTCTTCTTTTAGGGCTTATGGAATGTGTACATTTTATTCTAGCAACCTACTCTACAGAGAGGGTTGTTATCCAATAAACAAACATAGCCTGGAAGAAATAAGGTTTTCCAATGATGTTTCTCTGCTGAAGCTATTTTTGGTCATTCTGGTCTATGCATAGAGAATATATAATGGCCCATCTCTGTTTAAGACACCTGTCTACATGATGAAAGGCAGGAGGGATAATTCAAGCCTGGTGTCTGGTTTCTATTAATTAAATTAAAAATAATGAGCTAAAATATTGTGTTTTCTACCAGCTCTTCCTGAAGCATCAATCCACATATGCATAGCTGTCTAGGTGCTGAAGTTCAAGAAACGTATAAAGCAAGCCCACAGGGAAAAAAAAAAAGAAAAAAAAAAAAGAAGAATTGAAAACTTTTTCTTTTCTTTTAATCTAATATTAATTTTTTTAAAACAAACTCTAATGAGATAATAGATGGGATGGGATATTCATGACATTTTAGTTTTAGGGGGGGAATTCTCAACCACCCCCTCTGTATTACTGGCCTAAGTAGGAGAGGGAAAGATGCTGCTGCCACCAGTAAGCAGGAGGTGGTGTAGGATTTACATGAGAAAGCTTCTTCTAATCCTGGTTTTAGCATTGAGATACGTCTTCCATGCAAACGATGGGCAAAAGCTTTGAATGAAGGATAATTCTTGGTTGTACCTTGTTAATCTCTTTTTCTCGCATACAGCAGAACAGGACAAACTGAAAACCACAGGTTACTGTGAGAGCCACTGCAACACTTAAAGCACTGTACTATTGCAAATAGCATAAAAAATAGGAAGTTAATAAATAATTTTCATTGTATTAAAAATAATGTATTTTTTCAGCTCCTGTCAATTATTTTTTTCTTAGAGTAATTTTGGAATATGAAAGGCACATTTCAGTTTCCCAGTTCTGGCAAAGATCTGGGAAACGAATGATGAAAATCAACGAGATCAAGTATGACTTGGAAGACATGGTCTGTCTGGCTTCCCTGCAGAAGTGCTTTGCAGCAGCCACCTCTGAAGTGTGTTTGACATGGTGTGTAAGATATAGCAGCTTTGCTCTAATTCCACAAAGTAGACGTAGGGAAAAATACTTGGCTACAACATGTTGCAGGCCAACCAATAAAAAGAAAGTCAGTCCTTGGAATGTGTTATGAGAAGACGGTCCTATGGTCGAGGATTTTTATTTTAACTTGCTCCAAGACAACAAAGCCAAGTATTTTCTCTTACATCTAGTTTCCTGAATTAACGATCACCAGAGGCTTTTGAAGGAGCATGAGTCAGTGGTTTCACTTGAGGGCACCAGACACATTCAAAATAATGAAGGGAACTGTCTTTTTAATATGCTTTGGGGATAAATACAAACTAAAAGGAAAATTCATGCTCATCCAGACATCAGCTTCAAAATGAAACATAAACAAGAAATGTCAGCCTTTACACTCTTCAACTTTATTCTAAATTTTTAATATTAGCATGTGCATCACAGTTGTGTTTATACAGGCACATACACATAAATAACAAATATATAAAATGTGCACTTCATGTATGTATGTGTACATATGTGTGTGAAAATTGGGAGTCTATAAATTGCATTGATGACTTTTGACATGCTAATTTACAAATAATCCTCACTGAGTCTACCAAGATTCCACCTAAAGCATTCATTGCGTTTCCTTTGAATCAGCATGAATGCATAAAGAGGCCTGGAAATCTAAACGAGTAAATGATCACTTGCCAGTAAATGACGACTCTCTTGTGATCTATGACAACTGGATGAAACTAATGTAAGACCAAAGAACCATTAATTCAGGTGGAAATAAATAATAATAAAAAAACTTCATGGAGACTGCAAACTGCTTATTCAGGGTGTTGCTCCTAAAATCTGTCTGCACTTTTATAAAATAATCCTATTAGCATAGCACATCTGGAATACATCTTCCGGGACTTTAAGCTAATGCAATCAGAGATAGAAACAGTATTTCATCCAGCTCAGATCTCTAAATCTGCTTGTCGTCTAGAAATGTATAGACACCACATAATATTTACAGTCTGTGCCACACTAGTAACAAGAGTTAATTATATCTTATTAGTGCGGAGTGGTGAACTTTTTCATTGTGATAAAATATTGAGCAAGCTATTAAAAAGGAAATAATGGCTTATAGTAAGCTTATCTACTGTAATGCTTTGCAGTGGCTATAAAGCTATCCACCTCCCATCTATCAGTGAGCCTGGTGATTACTTATCAATAGCAATTGAGCTGCAAAGTTCTTCCTGGGGATGAATAAAAACCTGTGGAGACCTGATGATCCACATCAGCCTATTTACTGTGGTCAGCCGGTGGGTTTTCAGACACAGGGCTCACTATGGCCAACTCCATAGTTACAAGGAGGGAAAAGGGAGAAAGAAGTGTGCAGGAACATGTGCCACACAGACGGCAGTTTTTAAGGTCCAGCCAATATTGAGTCGATACTATTTAGGCCTCCATTTGGCAAGGAACTTAAGCATGTGCTTAACTTCAACCACATGAGTAACGTACTTCAGCCCAACCCATGATGTCATTGGAAAGCCCCATAAGCATTTCAGCATTCCCAGTCACCTTGGCAGAATTTCTTTATATTTTCTGTATTTTCTTTACATATACTTTCTTTATATATTCCTTGCCTCTTAAACTTGAGCAAGCAAGCAAGAGTTTTGCAGAACCAGGACCTCTGCAGCTGCATGTCTCACACACTAATTATTGCTAATTTGTCAGCCTAGGGAATTCTTTTGTTGCCACTCAACATGCACTTCAATTTACAGTCCTGTTATAGCTTTTAGGAGAGTCTGGGTAGCCTTGCTCATCTTTTCATTGTAACACACACTCTCAAACTATATAAACATATATAGTTTCATAAATTTTTTTCTTCTAATTATTTAGAAGAAACTTTTTTTAATACTTCAAAATTTCAGATGTGAAAGCCTGAGGGAAATTGCCCAGTGAAAATAAGTATATTTTTGAACTCCCTGTTTTTGAAGATGCTGGTATTCTGCTCTGACAATGGTTCCTGGGCATCAGTATGAGTCACACTTTCAAGTCACTAATGATTTCCTAAATTAATCTGATACAAATAAATTCCTTATTATTGTTAGCCATGAGTATCTCTTTTCCACATGACTGGATTTGAGTGGGAAAAAAATGTCTGTTGTGAAGTCACGACCACAAAAAACATCCATCTATGAGAATTACCATTTATTTCTGTTCTTCTTATAATTACTCCTGTGTGATACAGTACTCCTAGTCATACCTCATTTTGGAAGAACAAGCCTTCAGTGAAATGCAAGAGTCAGGATGGCTGATGGAAATACTTTTTTGCCATCCCTTTTTTGCTTCCCTGCAAGGCTGTGGACTCAGGCTGCTCTGAGAAGGGCCAGTGCAGGGCAATAAAAAAGCAGAAAGGAAAGCAGAAGACCTGGTGACTGACCACTGCTGGGGAGATCCCTCACCTCAGCATTAGGACAGCACGGGCTTCTTCTCTTCCTAGCACAAATGGTTGGGTGGTGAGCGTGTATGTTGCTGGCACTGGCTGCATGCGTGAAGCTTTCATATTTCCACAGCTTTGCAGTTCCACCTGTCCTTCAGGAAAGATCTGTGTTGGTTGCCTTGGTAGTTTCCTAAACAAACCCAATGTGTTCAGAAGAAATTCCCTTCCCGGAGCAGCCGGGGCTCGCAGGCTCAGGGCAGAGATTCCAGCCCTGCCCTCCGTGAGCAGCCCAGGAGTGCAAGCCGGGGGAGGAGCGGGCAAGGGCAGATAAACCACGGATACAGTCCAAGGAAGCTCAAAAATCACAAATAGGTAATAAACTGGTAAGTTTGTCACCATAATCAAATACCCTTGATTTACACAGAGAACACTTCTCCAGGGCTCTGGTTGCCAGGGTACTCAGAAACTGGATGCATTGAAAGTAAATGGAAAAAGTATTTTTTAAAAAAATTATACTCTTAAGAATGCATTTTGCAACATTTATTACAAGTGACTAAGCAAAGTATATACAATCTTTTTTGCAAATATCCAATACATTCTCTATTGCATATAAAATTTCATTCCATATTTTTTGCAAAGGGACTGGAAAAATCATAATATTTCTTTTGTTTGTTTCCTATGGCAAAAGAGCTCCTCTTTTCTCTCCTTTCTGTTGTAGGCAGAGTCTCACTCCCCAGAGAATGCAAAAACAAAGATAGCATCATGAATATGTTACAAATTCCACCTCAGGACATGTTCCACTTCTAGAAAAGGAGTTATAATGAGAAGTGTTTCTTCAAATAAAAGCGCGTGTCACTTCATTTTAGAGGTCCTCAGAGTTTTGAACAGCTGTATGAACCGGGGAAGTGTTGAGGCATAAAGCATCCTAAACACCTCTTCTCTGCACGCTTGTGTGAGAGGGACCTGTAGGTACCTGTGGGTGTGGATGGGGAAACAGTCACCAGAAAACAGCAGGTCCAAGAGAGGAAACCTGTGGGCTGAGGAGGGTGTGAAAGCTCTGGACACTGGTGATCCTGCTGAATCTGCAAGAACTGAGAAACTCGGGACATCCAGAGTCGCTTTGACAGTCCAAGGCCACCCCACACACTGGCTGCATGGCTCAGGCCACCTCCACGAAGGTGGCAGCTGGTACGTGCAGGCGAAGACCATATATACACCTGATGTGAGTAGGCAGCCCCGGAGGGGTTGCTTGAACACCCACTCAGAAGCCGTGGCACGTCAGGATGACCCCCGCTCTTCAGTAAAGTGCTGGGGCTGGTGCCTCCCTGCTTGTGCCCCAGCCACGTCACTGCACGTGGGGGTGTCATCCATGAGAGGAGGGGTAAAAATTGAGTGTGCTGCCTGAATAGGTGCCTGCTATTAATAGTAGTAGCTTGGGTTCCATTAATGATAACAGTTTCACTGATAAAAGGTATCCTACAACTATTTGTTGAGATCTGTCTCCCCTGACTCGATCCCTAGGAGGGACAACAAAAGGGCAGTGCATACAGCACCCACATGGGTCCTTCACCGTGCCCTGATAAACTCCTCCACCAGGGTCCACGTCCCTCCCTTGACACCAGGAAGGAGCTCCAGGATCACATACGAAATTGTTGGCAGAGCTAAGAACAAAAGCAGTTTAGAGGAGCTTTAGTAATATGACTCTTTTTCCTGCTGAAGATAGAGGGGTGAGTAGGGAGGAGAACTTAACTTTAAGATGAGCAAAGCCTATCTCTTAATTTTGGCACCAAATTTATACCTTGACATGAGGCTTTCACAGACAGAGATCCAATGCTGAACTCAAGCAAAAGCATAGGCGCTTACTGGCGCTTAACAATATCCCACCATGTACAAGCAAATGACAAGAGAGAGCCCCAGCTCCAGGGGACTTACCGAATAAACAGACAAGACAGAGCAATGCTGGCAGGGAAACCATAGCAGGCAGGGAAAGATTTGCTCAAGATCACAAACGTGGCAGGTCCTTTGCAGGGCAAGGGTGCTGACCCCAGCTCGGGGCCATACCCAGTAAAAGGTACTCCTTTTTCTCTGTAGCTTTATGACAAACATAGGGTCACCAGCATTTCTTCTTCATTTATACCTTATCTTCATCTGACTTTATTTAAAAWAAAAAAAAAAAAAAGACGAGGAATTTGAGTATTTAAAAAAAATTTTCTTTTAAAATCGTCCTAGACACCGGAGGCTGGAGCCACCACTGGTTATGGACCATAACACAGCATTTCAGGCATGGAAATGGAAAATGGAAATCCTCAAAAGTATCTCAAAAGAGCTAAAAGTTATCCAGCTTTGTCTCCCTATCTTGGTGTGGGTCATCATATAAATTATAATTCTTGTTTCTTCAAGAGAGAATAACGGTAGTGAAGAAAAGCATTCTTTCACAGGATTTTTTTTTATAATGAATGTGTTTTAATGGGAAAGCTGTTTACTGCTTTGGGGTACATTCTCTTGAAAATATATTGGCACAGCTTCTGCGATGGCTTTCTTGAAGAGCACAGTTGAGAGCATGTATCATTCATGATTCATCATCTGCAATTGAAATCTTACTTATTCCCTCCTTTTAATTTCATTTACCTGTAGGTATGGGATCTTAAATCACACTTAGGCAAAACATAATGCATATGAAAACTTTTGTTTGTTTTGGGTAACAGTTGTTCATGGCTCAGTTGGGCTGGGTGCTGAGCTGCCTTGGCAAGAGGTTGCTTAAGCAATGCTCGGATGAAAACACGTTCTTAATATCACTATCTTTAAGGCTATCCAGAATTTATACTCAAAAACTTGCTTAATGCTCTGCTTATTGCTGTCTGGGTTAATTGCCAGAAAAAAAAAGAGATTCAAAGTATCTAGCTGCACTGGTGTGTCTGCAGCTCTCATTCATCAGCAGACTCCATGAGGGTGGTGGTTCTCAAGGAGTACTCTCCCCATGGGTTTCAGTATTTCGCCTCTTCACACTTTGTCCCCCTTTCATGGGCACATATGTTGCACTTCCAGCTGCCTAGGCTCCTCCAGAGCCTGTTTTGTAATTCAGTAATCATCACCTTCTTTGGCCTTGGCAAACTTGGCACTTGAAACCAGGGTCCTGGCTCCTTGCCATCTCAGCCCCTAGCCAGCTCCAGCTGCTCCCAAACTACTGTGTTGGTCCCCTACTCCAAACCCTCTTAAAAGACCTTGCACTTGAGGTATGGCCAGGACCTGCCCCTTCCTACCCCCACACAAATGCCAAAACTTCTGGGTATTGGGTGCAGGGAGAGAAGGGAGGATGGGGAGGGGACAATCAAAGACCAGATGGCTGCTAGCTCCCGTCCTTCCCCAGGTACATGCTACCTGTCTCTAGAAAGAGATTTACTACTCCAAAGGCGAGTCAGATCTGCAAAAATGTAGCTTCCAGTATGTAGTTAGAGGACAGACTTCTTTGCACTTATTGGGAACAGAAGTCATTTTTTCCTGGTATTTATGACAAGGTAGGATGTAGTTGCACCTGGTCTTTCCTTGTCTAGCTCCTGCTTTCACGTGGCCTTGTGTTATACTAAAAATGATCCAGACATGGTTTCTGAATGTCAGCCTGTTCATCTGAGTTTTAATTTCCCAACCAAGACAAGAAGCTTGAAAACTGATATCCCAGAGGGAAATTGGCTGAAATGCTGTAAACTACAGACAGTGCTAAAAGAAAGCCACCTACGGAGAAATATATCAGCACTGAACATATGTTTAAAATTGACTTTTAAAATAGATGTAACTGGGGATTAACTACTGTCACTGTACTGGCAACTCAGCGCCAGTGTCTGCAAAGAGAGCATGGGGATTTTAATCAACTCATTCATTCATGTCAAATCTTTGTAGCTTATGTCAAAAAAAAAATTACTCTTCCGTGTGTCCCTAAATGCCCCTGACAGCTGACTATGATTTGATCAAAACACCTCTTCTTCTGAGTGCAACTTCCTCTTCCTTTGAAAATTAAGTTTTAAAGCATCAGACCTCCTCTAACTTATTTCCATTGCCTTTTTAAAAGAAAAGCTTAACTGAACTCATTAGCTAAATTAGTTTCTGATTTTGTTCCTACATGCTGAAATAAATCAATGCATACAATGAAATTAAAATGACAGCATTAAACATTGATATTCTTAAATATTGATGATCTGGCTGAAGAGGATTTATGTTTGGTGCTTTATTACTTATTAGGCTCCCTATTGGTGAGCAAAGCATTTATTACAGACTGAACCTACTAATCAGCTGCTTGGGATTTTTGACACTAGGTGGAAAACACCCACAGAATCACTGATTAGTCCTTTTGCATGAGCACTGACTATTCAGAGGGAGACAATTGGATCAGGTTTCCTGGCAGAAGAACATTCATTGTACGCGGGATTTGCAAAGGAATGTAAAGGAGTCTATCAATTATCTGAGCCTCCTGAGGGAGTCAATGGGGGTCTGACAATTTCAGCTCATACGGAAAGAAAAAAAAAAGAGATCTGGAGGAAATGCTATTTGTGGTTATGTGGATTTAGCCTCCCCAGTCGTCAGACAGCTAATGAGCCCAGGTCTTGTAACTGCAAGAGTTTTGCCAGTTCAGCTGTGCATGGCAGGAATCACATTGGACGCAGGTGAGAGACTGGCGTAATCCCTATGTATCCCTCCAGCATGCCCATGCAGAGACCACCAAACCAGTTACACCATAGGTTAAAACATTGCTGTAGAAAAAGGCTCGTATTCAGCTGTGTAATGTATTTTAGGGAAGTCAGTCCCTTGAATGACTTTCTGTTGTAGCAAGGAGACCACTGCAGTTTGCTCACTGTAGAGATGGGGGAGGTAGGTACCTCTGAATAGATAGGTACTTCAGAATGTATATATATGGCTTTACTATCCTCATCCAGAGTTAAGTGGAAAACTCAGTGTGATTCTATTACTTGTAATACTAAATGTTGCCCCCAAAACTGTGTGACCAAGTGAGACATACATAGACACGCCAAGCTTTGAGATACAGCACTTAGCAGTAAAGTGATCAAATTGCCAGGACATCAGTCTGCACAGGCAGTATAACATCTCAGTCCCTGTGATTAGTGTCTTTTACTGCAAATAGTACAATATTTGGTGCCTAATGCATTCCTCTGCTTTTATTATGTTTGCCAACATTGATAGTGACTCACAGTAAAACAAAGGTAACATTTGACATCCTTCGCAAACTCCCACTCATCAATTAGAGACTATAAAGCTTCGACGTTTCGATGTGGAAGTCAGTGAGTTTGAATGCTGGCTTGCATGGCTAATGCATATCCTTCAGCACATAATCGGCTCAGTGCTAGTAAGTTAGAAGGGCTCGGATATGGCCAATCATGCTCAGGCAGCGGCTTATTCTAGAAAGCTGCTATTTTTGGAACACCTAAACCATATAAAGACTTAGCAGGTTACCTCTAAAATGAGTCTTATTACTGCAATTCCCAAATGCCCGTGGATGGTGCTTGTGCAGGAGGACAGTGGGAAGACCATATCAAAGCCGGCCACGATGATTTGGGAAATCTCCCTGTCTGCATAACTCTTGCACAGAGGCTGAGGTGGTGGGGCTGCTATGCCATGCCGTGCCTCGGTGTAGGCTGAACCGGCTGTACRCTGTCAGGGCGCTGTATACGTCCCTCTGAGTAGGGCTGATGGAAGGTGGTTAAACCGTGCTGGTGGGAGACCTGGGCACAGCAAGCCAGGCAGAGAACAGGTGAGACACATTTTCCTCATGTCCTCTGCAAGGAGAGGAAATATAAAGGATGAGAAATCTGGGCTCAGGAGGACAAGAAGTACCTTAAACTGGCAAGATATGAGTGAAGAGAAGAAGCAGAGAGCAGGGGGATGGGAGCAGAGCGCATGTTTTTGTAGCTGGGTGAAGAGCCTGGTTTAACTGTTGAACAACCAGGATACCAGCTGCACACGAGACAGGGAGATTGTCCGCCTCCAAAGGGAAACCACACGGGTGCCTGCTGCTGCACAGGTGTTGGTGTGTCAAGCCCCATGTCTAGCAAGCCTGGATATGCTTGAGAGCACTGACAGAGCATCTTGTAGCCAATCCAGCCCTTGGTGGTGGCTTCTGGTGTGGGCACAGGGCTGATGGAGCTGCCTTGCTTTGCCTGGCACGTACTGAGCCAGATCCTGTGCATTCACGTGATGTTTTTGCGCTGCAGCAGCTGGGAGCAGGGCAGAGGAGGGTTTCTACACCTGTGTCATGGACATGTGCAAGAAGATTTCTCACGCTCCTCAGCAGTGGCCCAGCAGATGCTGTGCCCGTGGTGGCACGAGCCGTGCTGGCAGAGGGGCTGGGGCTAGAGGTCAGTGTCCGTCTGTGTGAGGTCTCAAATGAGGAGCACACCCTCCTAGGAGGAGTTAGTCATGCCCACCTTTGTGCTCTCCTATTTGCTGGCTGTGTCTGAGATGAAATGCAAGTTTATAAGTGAAACCATTGCCAAAATCCGCCTGCATCGCTGCCAGGCATTTGGGGTTTGCCTTTACCCCACCTGTAGGCCTCTTTGCACAGCCCAACACCATGTCTTGCTTGTGGCCCATGATAGCCAGTACCATTGTAAAGTCTTAAAAAATGGCCTGCATTTCTATGCCCATCCTCTGAGAGTTTCTCCTACCTTTCCCCAGAGGCCGAGCAGAGGGGGGCCTTGGCACAGCGCTGCTGGTGGAGAGTGAACTGGCAGGGCACAGATCTCCAGCAAAATCATGCTCCCTGTGCACGCCTGCAGAAAGACGTGTTGATCACTCAACTGCGTGCGAGACAGAACATGGCTATTTTCCAGGACACCACCTAAAAGCTGACATCTGGCTAGCAGGGCTGCGGCGCAGCAGATGCCACCCGGGCAAATGGAGCTGCTGGCTGGAGCCGGCTGTGAAGGCATGGAGAAGGAGCTGACGGCCCGCCACAGCCTTCAGGTCTCAGAAACACGTACAGGGATGTGCCTGCTGAGATGAAACTGCTCCCTATCCTCAAGGGAGTGAAATCTCATGGGTTGCCTCTATGGGAGAAATTGCATGGAGCAGCATGGCTCTTCTTGTGTCACTGCAATCAGGTGACAGCAGTGTAATCCCCCATGGGGAGGGGGTCCCAATCCCTGTCCCCAGGCTCCAGCTCTGCCACTCTGAGAGCAAAGTCTCCACATCAGCATCATGTCTTCCCGCACCCTCCTCCCTTGTTCCTTGCTGTACAGCAGCCTCTCTGCGGGGCAGCTTGAGCACGGCCCCGGGGACATGCCAGCAGCTGTCCCGTGCCAGAGGTGTTTGTGTAATAACACGCATGAACACCTCTCACCAGCTGCACAAGGGTGCACTCGTGTCTCCGCTCCCTCCTGCTGCAGCAGCTTCTCATACAAATGAGAGTTTTAGGAGCGGTGAAGTAAGGCAAAGCAGCGAGCGCAGCACAATGTCTGAGACACATCGTCAGCCTAGGCAAATGAGCAGGCACAGTAAACCCCTCGCTGCTGTTTGCCCAAAATACTTCAGTTGTGTCTCTGAATAGGATTCCTCAATGATGCACTGCTGCGCAAGATACCCTCCACTGCAGGATCAACAGGTATTTCTTGAGCAAGAAGAAAGCCCGCACCACCTTACAATGCCTCTCACTCAAAATGAAGGAAGCTGCTGTCACCTAAAATGCTTCTTGTTCCATCAGGAGATTTCTCTCTCCACGCTGCCCTTCAGCTCCAGAGGCATTTCAATAAAAACCGAACTGCTGGCCACGTTTTCYGAGGAAAGCAGGGTGTGAAGCCATGAATAATGGAGCTGCTCAGGTTCCCCAGGATAACATTTCATTTACGGTCTTTATCCTGCTGCCTGTTTTCCTTCAATTGAATGAAGGAGTCACTGATTTTATTGGAAGTGCAGAAAGAAAATCTTCCAGCCTGTCTTTTGTGCTAGATGCAGAAGAGTTTTGGCTTTTCTCTTGTCAAAGGCTACTGTGGAACACCATCCCAGATTTCCATCTTCCCTTGTCTTCTCCAGGTAAAGTCTGGCCCTTCACTCTTTGCCCCGACTTTCATTAGTGCTCTTCCCAGCTTTTCAGCTCCTCCCCAGGCAGCTGCCAGCTGCCTCTTTTGCTGTTCTTCTTCTTCTTTACCCTACTTGTCCAAAAATCCATAATGACTAGCTAAATTTCTAAAAAGATATTTAAAAAGCTAGTCTTTTTTCTTCTTCTGTACTAAAAAGCTAGTACATTTTCATTTCACATACCCTTCACTCAGCCGTGGATAAATCCAGACTATAAAGACATGCTCTACAGAACAGCTACAAGTAGTTGGTTCTGTACAGATATTTTTAATGAATCCATGCAAAAGTCACCTGGTTTCAAGTTTCACTATAAGATTTATTAACTTAGAGTGAAACTCTGTTCAGTCGTGAGTTAGAAGTTTGGGTTATGGGGTTTTTTTTTTGTTTGGAGGGACCTGACAAAGCTCAGCACTTTCACGTGGTTTTGACGTGAGATCAGGCAAATCTTTAAAGCCAATAGGTTCAGAGCAGTTGCAGTTTGAGGTTTTGGAGCTGTAAAAAAGTCTATACCAACTGCCAAGTAGATTTCTGGAGGTGTGAAGTGCGCAAACTGAAACAAGAAAAGTCTSTGCTGCACCTGCAAGCTGACGGCAGGCTGCACCGCGGTGCTTTGCTGGCTGCTTGGCCTCCCTGCTGCCAGCCGAAGGGGAGGAGAGGAGGGCGATGGCTCCAATCTGGTCTGGCACAGCGGTGGTGTGCTGGCAGGAGAGCAGGTGTCAGCAAATTTCATACCCATGGGCTACACCAGTGATCTGATGCTCTAACGTCTCAAGAGGCATCCTAGGGGCCAAATACCCTGAGCACCCACAGCATCTTGATCTTGGAGCTCGTTTTGGACCTGCACGGGAACAGCGAGGGTGGGCGGGCAGGGGTGAAGTCCTAGGACAGGCTGGGGTCTGCAGTCCCATCTGCAGTCCCAAGTGCTCCCATCTGGCTGCACGTGCCCCGAAACAAAGCGTGGCAGAGCCAGTGTTGTTGTTCCTCTGCACCTCCTTTTCCTCGTGCTGACACACGTCCCAGCATACCTGTGGCACCTTGCTGATGCTGAGGGGCTGTGCGAGGAGAACAGGGCACCATGGCCCAAGGGCCAGTGCTGCCCTATCCCTGTTGGGCTTCCCATGGGCTCTCCATGTGCCGTGTGACACAAAGCCCTGTTCTAGGTGCAGCCGAGATGTGGCTGAGATGCTCAGCACTTCACCTTTGAGAGTTATGTTCAGCTGTAGGTGAGGTCTTATCCTGGCTCCCATCTTGCATATGCCCTTGTGCAATATGGGCACAAAGGTGCTTGAGAAGGTTTTAGGTAGACAGAGAAGCTGTGACACCTTCCAGGATGAGCAATGGCACCACTATTTCTTGCTGTAAGGTGAAAAACCGGATTGAAAGGCTGATAGATCTGCTCTTTCCTTTCCTTGTTGCCTTCATCATCCCTGATGATGAGCCCTAACACCTTGCAGCAAACCGCAGGGTTGTCCCCTACTTTGATTATTCACAGTGCATGACACAACTGGCCTGGCCAGTTGCACTTTTTAGTTGCTACTTTAGCACATGTCCATATAGTAAGAAAAAAATACTGACGGTATTTAGACAGTGGCTGGGGATGTAATGTGAAATGCTGGTTTCCCCTTACATAAGCTAACATAACATAATGTAAGACAATGTAACATAATACAATGTAACAACAAAATGTGACATAAAAAAACATAGCATACCAAACATATATATGCACCTATACTGTATAATAACCTCTCATTGCCCTGTGTTGCACTGGGAACAGAGTCACAGGGAAGAGAGGGGTTTTTTTCTCTGAAAAAGTGCTGGGTACCTGCATTTTTTGTTCACTGCTGCCGTCAAGTCTCTTAAAACCAGTGTGCTGTGCAGTGAGAAGTTATCCATGACACTACAAATCCCTCCCCAGGCCATAGGAGAAAGGTGTTTTATTTGTGAGTGGTTTGCTGTTCTCTTTCCCCTTGGATTGCTACTGTTCAGATTCAGCAAGACTTCCTTGTGTTTCTAAGGCAAGGTGGGAAAGTTACTCTGTGTGAATGTATGTGGGAAGATCAGCTGTGTTTAATTTAGGTACAGAACTTTGCCACTGTCATTTCACTTGTTTATCAGAATATATTGGAGGCAAAATGAGCAATAAGAATAAATAAAGCTAGATGAATTGAGCATGTCAACTAGAAACACCTTGAAGTACTTAAGGTAGCACACCATGCCAAAAATTCTTCCCATGTCGACCCTATTGCAGCATAGCCAGCTCTCCAGCTGTGTGCCATGAGCCCAGCAGCACCACCTCTTGCTCTTCAGCTGCTGCTGGTTCTCCTCTTCCTCGCCAACAGCCTGCTCAAGTGAAGCAGAGGGATGCTGAAATCCTGAGCTCCTGTGAGGCACCAGCAGCAGCTCCTGCCTACCCTTCAAGTATATATCTAGGCCAGGAGGACTCCATGGTCGCTTGTGTTTGTGCTTAAGGAAAGAAACTTTAAGCTGAAAAGCTACCAGAGAGGGAGTGCTATGAAAGTGGGAAGGAAGACTGAGGAGAAACATATAACAGGGGAAAGAAAGGGAATTAAAATGCAAAGGAGAAATAAGTAGAGGAATAAAAAAGAACAGCAAAACAGAAGAAAAAAATTGTCATACTATGAGGAAAATTTCTGTCTTTATTTTATCAGTGCTCATTCCAGTCCAGGGATCAGTTCTCAGTTCTCAGAAGGTGATCTCTTGCATTTAAATGGGCTGTAAATTGCAACAGTAGAAAAAAGCAGCATTAGCCTCTCTTGTTTGTGAGGGGAGGTGTGAAAGATCAGTCCTGCAGCTGGGATGCCTCTCCATCCCAGCTGGTCCCAGCTGAGATGTGTCTGGAGGTGGAGTAGGCAAAAGGACTGAGACTTCTGCTGTGCATGAAGTCTGCGTAAATACACTCTCCCTTTTTCATTTTGGGAGATTTCAAGGCCCCCTTGATGTAGTGCTTCTGCTATGCAGTATCAGAAAGATGTTTATCTGTTATGGTTTCGGGACATGTGCAAATGATACGTTTGGCTCCAAGTTTCAAGCCTGAGCAGGACTGGAAGTGGTATGTGGCCCTGAAATGCTCACTGTGGGGCAGAGAAGTCTGGGCTTCACCTTTGTTCATCACTAAATAGCAGCCTGAGAGGAAACTGGGCTGGGCTGGATTCCTCAAAGGTGAATGACTTTCATGTTTTACATAATATGCATTTTCAAAAAAATGCCCTTGGGGTTGGACCCGTGCCACCTTCCATGAAAAGCCCCTTGGAAAACTTGCTTTGGCTCATCAGGGGAAGACCATATTGGATATTGTCAGCATGTTAAAATCCTCCTGATGTGGAGGGAAGAGGGAGAACACTCTTGGCAAAGCTGTTGCTTGTTTCAGCTRAGGATCTTGGTAAACAAGTTCCTGAATAGTTGGACCTTTGAGAAGGGATTTGAGATGAAAATATGAGGAGTTTCATCAAAAGAGAGACAAAGTTATTTGCATGAGAAGACACACATTCAGCTTTACTGTGACTAAGGACTGGGCTGCGTGGCATGTTATTTGAAGCCCTATCAGAGGAGATTAGTTGTTTCATATAGTAATTATAACTAGCATCCTAATGGATTACAAATACCACTCTCACCTCCACAATGGAAATTTTTTTTTTTGTCAACCTGACCTGCCCTGGAATAACTCAGCCCAGGGCCCTCGCGTTGTTCTGTCAGACATGCAGCACACCTTGCAAGGGGCAAAACCTGTCCCTACCTTCCTACCTCCAAGAACGATTAAACAAAATAACTCCATTTTTTAAGAGGAAGGACTGAACCAAAGCAGCTCTCTGAAATATCTGCCAACTCAGACATCAGCTCTCCAGACAAATTACTATAAATGAGTGAGTGTGACTAGGCAGTCTGATAGCTGGGGCAATTTCCATGAGTGATGCTCATCAGGAATATAATGCTGTTGAAAGTAAAGTTGACAGGGCACTGACGTACCCGTAGACCAAGGTTAAGGAGATACAACCTGCCCCCCCCCCCCCCCCCCATAAGTCCTGCTATCCTTCCCCTTGGAGTCAGAAATTTTTTTCCAATGGCTATGCCTGATGCCATGTTAATATTGTAGATTTAGCAAAGTGAAAAATAAATGCAAAGTTGAAATGGAAATTAGACCCAGGCATAAGCTAATAATAAGCTAGCAATTCACTGTGGTCCAGGTATTGTTATTAGTAATGTATTGCACTTCTTATTGCATGGCTTGGAACAAAACACTTCCCTTTTTTTTCCCAGTGAGGTTGCTATAAGACCTGCAGAGCTGCACTTCTTGTAAAAAGCCATCCCTTGTCCTCACAAGATAGCTGGTGAGACCTTGGGTTTGCAGCCCTTCCCGGTCATCCAGAAGCACAGGCAGCGACAGCTGTGCCACAGCCCAAGGGCCTGTGGGCATCTGTACGCTGGCATCAAGTTATTTGAAATCAATTGGTTTACTGTGCAGAAAGGTTCGTGCTAGGCAACAAGATGAGCTTAGGTGCTGGCACAGGCTGATCAGACTCCTTGGCTCGGCGTCGCTGCTGCTGGCCAGCACAGGACCACACTTCATGCGGGACCAGGCACCCAGCTTTCCTGCCTCCCATGCTGTGAAGTTGCACTGATCCCTCTGTTGGAGGCAAAGGAAAGGTAATCTCTGGACAAATAAAATGGATAAACATGTATTTCTAAATTGCATTCTGTTGCATTCATATTTCTGTCTCCATCTCTCCCTCATGCTCTGGTTGGAATGATTTTTGTGTAGTTTACTGTTCTCTCATGCCAGCTTTCCAAACACATCCAATCAGTTTTATAACTCTGGAGAGGGCTATCTAGTATATCTGCTTGCCAGGACAGAGCAGCAGCTTATAATAGGTTTACTTTTCTGCAAGCTGCATTCTTTGGTGGCTGGCCATTGGGTTTCACACCAGCTGCACACAGACTTTTGGAAAGCTCCTGGTGGGATTTGTGCTGGAGAGCACCTGGGAAAGCAGAGTTCAGCTCAGGAGAGAAATCACACACATCAGATTCAGCATCCCCAGGCTAATTGTCTGATTAGAAATCTGCTTCATTTTTCAGCTGTTCACATCCTCAACAGTTTTGTTTTCAGTCTTAAAAGTACCTTTCAAGTTCCTTCCTCTAAGAAGAAAATTGCTAAATAATGTATAAGATTTTGAGAGGTAATGCAAGGAAATGCTCCTGTTGTTATTTCCTCTGTCTAGTTGGGCTTTGTCTCATGTTAAACAAGGGTAGAAAAACAACATGGAGTTTAAAGCCTGATTTCATGTCAGCAGAGAGACTTTGAGGTGCTCTGGCACAGGTTTTAAAAGACTGGCTTTGTCCTTGGAATGGGTTTATGTTATGGATATGCAAAAGAGCTCATGGTTATAAGTTTCATAATGTTTAAAGTGTGCTGCTGGTACAATGAAGCCCTGAGCTTAGAGCTGACAGTCTGCAAATATAAATGAGCTCTATGGATTAATATCGCTCACTGTTCTGAGGGCACATGAGGAACTGTTTTTCTGGTTATGTACTTGGCATGCGGCAATCTTTAGGCCAGAAAATGGGTTTTGAGCTGCACAGTTTAGCTTTGCAAATGCAGATTGGGTCATTTGTATGTTTGACTGTTCGATTCATGCATACAACTTTACCAGCAATCCAGCATAAGCCTGTTTGAAATGTGTCCCTGGCAGTCAACTGGGCACTTCTAATCAAGCCTGACTCTGGAGCTACCTCCATACTCCAAAGGGATTGCACTATCACAAATCACTGGATACCATTTCCAAATGGTGTAACTGCTGAACGGCACCTGGAGGAAATGCTGCCTGCTTCCTAGTTCATAAAGATTGAGAAGTCATTTGTTTAAATGAGAATTAGCTCTTTATCATCTGCAAAAACGAAGTAGTATATGGCAATCTAAATATGTCAGAGAAGTAGTGTGTCGACATGAAGCAAGGCAGAAAATGCTAGGAATCTAAGAAGCCTTACGTGCTGTTTGCAGCTTTGTACAGATTTTCCTGCGGATCCTAGAACAAGACCGGTCCCCCTGGTTTGCCGTCTATAAAATGCCTATGATGTTATAATTTTAACTCCTTCTGAGGTCTATTGGAAGGCTTTATCCTTTAGTGTTTGCAAAATACTTTGAGATTCCCAGTGGAATGTGTTCCATCAATGTAAAATATGCGTCATTCGTCCTCTTTCTAAAATTGAGTTCTGACTGAAGGAGCAAAAGATTATCTTGCAAGCAAAGTGCAGCTAAAATGAACAAACTAATATTTACACTTTTCACAAAACCAAAAACCCGAGGGATTTTGTTCTTTTCAGATTTTGCTGGGTTTTCATTTTATTTAAGGTCCAGTTAATTCAGATTTCTCAGAAAACATTCTACAATCAACTCTGGACGAGCTAGCTACACTGGATATAGATCCACCAGTATGGATATTTGCCTGATCAATTTGGTATTTGACTTATCTGGAAGCACGTTAGCCCAGATTAGTACATTCAGCTGACTGAAACCAGCTGTTTGCAGGGCCAGTCGGGGTATCTCTGCACAATAATCCTATTGTGCTCTGCAAACTGATTTTGCATGGAGTCAGCTCAGGTCTGGAAGGACTTATTCATCGTCACTTGGCCTTGGCTCTGTGTGCTCCAAGCTAGTTACTGCTCTCTCCCGCGCATCAGTCTCGGGGAAGCTTATCAGCCTGGGTACAACGCAGTGGGAGTATCGAATGTGGTTTTGCACCTAAATAAACAAGCCAGCCCAGAGCTCGCTCTGCCGGGGCTGTAATAGAGAGGAACTCTTGCATTGCTGCTGGAAACAGTCTCTATCTGCCAGGGTTACTGGCTGTGCTGGACCAGTGCTCCCTCGGGGCTGTGCTGACTGGGTGCCTCCCCCTGCGCTGTACAGCCGGGATGTACCATCCCCGGACACTGGCTAGTGGAGAGCTGACACCATTGTCCTAAATTGCGGAGGATCGAATTCTTGGCTGTCGTAAACCGAGGCAGCACCTTTGACACCAGCGCAAACTGCAACAGTTTGCACCAGACAGGGACTAGCGCAGTGCCTAGATCTCACAAGACCTTCAGTAAATTTTCACAGGTCCTAGAAAGAAAGAAAGGGTAAGGAAGAGACAATCTGGTTATTCATTTTCTCATCTGTAATGGCTCGCTACACTGCAAAAGAGGGCAAAGCTGCCACAGGCAGCTCTGAAATAATTTATAGATTACTGACTGGGAAGTTCATCATGCCATAGGTCTCACTGAACTTGGTAGCATTACAGGTTTATCTTTTCACACCCAGTTGTTTTTTAATGGCCTCACAGGCAGGCCGTACTGGCCCTGTGCTCACCCTCCCAGCCTTCGTTAGATATTCAGATGCTCTTCTTGGCAAGGGACCAGGACTGGGGGAATAGACGGTTCCTTTCTCTCCTGGAGATGCTGTCCTCCCAGCACCAAATCCTGTTTTTAATCAAAAAGGCAGCCCACTCCTTCCTCCTAAAAATGCTTTTAACTATAATTGCAGGTAGGGTTGCAAACTTGGAGGCAGGTTCACCAGTAGATTTAGACTCCTTTGCAGTCCTTAAGCACATCAGGAGAGGGGTACACCAAGTTTATTTATCCACAGGAGCCATGGCAACACCTGTCCTAACCCATTGAATTATTATATAGAGAATGTGCTCCATTAGTTTTCATCCACTGGACTGTCCTGGGTCCCCTCCAGAGCTTCCCTAGGGATATTTGGCAGGGAAGTTGCACAGAAAGGAGAAACTCAGTCAAGTTATGAAGGATGAAGGCAAGGAACAACAAGAAATATCAAGTCCCAAAATTCAGCTTGCGAGAGAAATAAAAGCTAAGAAGAAAACAGTCTGTAAGCTGTGTGGTGGCTAGGGGGCAGTTAGGAGAAGTTTGGGTTCATCACCCAACAAGCAGCTAGTCTGCAGCAGAGAGCACCAAGAATGAAGCAAACAAAATATCCAGCAGTCTTCACTAACAGTGATCTCAGGATGAATAAAACCAACATCAGAGAAAAGAGGAAGCACTCAGGTCAAAAAAGAAAAGAGTGAGCTTAGCTAAATTAGCTGCTTTGAGATTGTCTTGTCCCGACAATGTTCACCTCTGAGCACTCACAGTGCTGGAGGAGGCTGCGTTTCTACAACACCTTAGTCCGGGTTGAAGCTGCCCAGTGGCAAAATCTCTTGGGTACTCATCTCTGTCCCCCGTGCCGCAGTTCAGCCTTCTCTTAGGTATGATCTACAAACTGGATTGCTGATATACCTTGAGTTTAAACAATCCTTCAAAGATGAAGAGGGAGAGTGTTATTTTCTAATTGGCAAAATTACAGTACAACAATAATTGTACTTACACGGATGGAGACCGAGGGTAAGTGGTGGTTTCAAGGCAGTAGAAAGTGACAAAGAGACAGGATGGAGAGAGATAGGGAGTCATGAGGTGCAGTGGGGGTGGGAGGCAGGAATTTCTCACAGCACTTTCTGCCAAACTCGCCACAGCAAGGTGCAAGGCGGTTTCAGAGGAATTAACATTTATCATTGAAAAGTTGCAGTGGACAGAATAGATTGCTGAAACTGGAAAGCAGCAAACTTATTCTATACACTTAAAAAGGGGAAAGGAAAGCTAAGCTATAGATCTGCCAGCCTAAATTTAATTTCTGGAACAGAGAAACAAACTATCTATAAGCACCAAGAAGCCACAASTGATACGCATTTCTCAAGAACTAAACATGTCGGAGTGACCTTATTTTCTTCCCAGACAGCACCGAAAGCTGGTGGAAAAGAGAAAAGCAAAAGATGTCAGATAACATGAGTGTAGTAGGAGTTTTGACCCCGTATTTCCCCTGACATTTTTAAAAGCAGGCTATACTAACATGTTCTTGGAGCAACTGGAAGGTTGCGGCCCGAATTATTGAAAACCCACTCTCAAGAAATAATTATTAGAGGTTTAGCGTCAAGCCAGAAAAGTGTATCAAATGAGGATCCAGAGGTCTGTCCAAGGTCCAGGGCACAGCAGTATTTTCTACAGTGCTTGAGATGCCATAAAATGGGGAAGGTGTACTAATGGGTAGCTGGTGCAGAGCCAGGAAGAGCTGTGAGCACTTTGAAGGCAAGCCTTGGACTTCAAAGTGAGCATGACAAATGGGAGAAGTGGTCTGGAAAAGTAGGAAGCAATTCTATAAGAAAAGTGCAAAGTCAGATAAGCATGTGCCAGCAATGGTTTACGCAGAGGTGAGTTGACTTGGGCTTGCAGAGACGGCCAGGTGATCTACCAGGGTCCCACACAGCTTTTTCTTTTAACTAAGAAGATATTTTAAGATAGGTAAAAAGTAAGGAAATGGAGAAGTAGTATGCAAAGTTCAGTGCTTACCTGAGCTGTGTCTGATCCTAGTAACTGCAATCTCTTGTAGTACACCTAGTAATATTACCTAAATAGAGTAAATTTTAAAAGTGACAGTGAAGTGAATCTTGCACCATTTGAAAGTCACTTGATTTTTACCATGTAAATCCACACAAAATTTGGCCTAAAGCACTTGGCACAGATTAGCTTCAACTGCAATAGCCAAAAGGAAATCCAAGTATAGAGAAAGAACAAAAGATACAATATTTTTTAGCTTAATATTTTTGCTCAATATTTTTGAGCAAAACATGAAGGAATTAGGAAATTAGCAAAGTAAGGTTATGTGAAGTGCAGTTCTCAGTCATTAGCATGACTTTCCTGTACCAATGTTACACCTTAAATAGATTGGGTAAGTAAGGTCAGAGAAAAAAAATTGACCAAGCTTTCTCCTCTGCKGCACCTACAATATATAAAGGACTATTTTCATGATTATGCATGGTGGAAGCACACAGATGTGCAGAACTGAGTTTGGGAAGAGGAGGAGGGTGTGCCAGGTGCTGTACAGACCCTTCCCAGGGATGGTCCTGTCCCCACCGTGTTAACAGTTAACACAGAAGATAGAGACAAGCTGACAGGTATGAAAATGAGCCTGCCTGAGGGCAAGGCTCGAAACATTAGCCAGGTCTCCCGATCCTTTGTCTACCCCTTCACCTTCATTGATGAACCGCTTTGGACTAATGGAGGTTTAGACTGGCATTTAATGCAGTGCATACCTGGTCGATAGGTCTCTGCATCACTGAAATCTCTGCTAACTGGCACTATAGGKAGCAATAGTCACAGAAAGACCCATAAAAAGTATCATATGGGAATAATGCTCGTCCACTCACAAAATAAGGGGGTACAGCTAACATCCCATTGTCCCAGGCTTACTGGTCCAGCAGCTCACTGGTGTTGTGCATAGGGCCAGTACAGGGCCCTAAGGGCTCCAGGGCACTGAGTCCTTCACGGGCATTGAACTCACTTGCAGACAGTTTCTGATACCCTGGATTTTCCCAGCTTAATTCTGGCTTGTAGAATTAAACGCCACATAACAAATTACATTGTCAAAGCAGACTGAGAAGAAATGAATCTTTCCAGCCTCATTCAGTTAATCCAGAATAAATAATGTGATATTTCTCAGTCTGTTGCACAGGGAACAGACTATGCCAACTGATTTCTTCTCCCTAATTGAGAAGAAATGGCCAGTTAATGCAGCTGGGAGGGAAATGGAGAGGTCTGGCAATTCCAGTGCTGCAGAGGAAAGTCTCTGAAAACTCTTTTGCTTGGTGATGTGTCAGAAAGCATCCTTCCCCTTTTGAGTACAGCAAAAAGGRGGCATTTCTAAGCAGACCTCACAGGTTTTATATGTTAAGCTGATTGACTGTGGCAAAGAAGAGCAGCCTAGATGTCAAAGCAGACCTGTTAATCATTGGGGTTAATTAGTCCCCCGCAGCCATGAATGGCCACAGGTGCCATATTACTCTTCTCATTGCACTGAGAAAGGAATTGCACACATCACTTGCAGAGGAATATAAGTGGTTTGTGTTTTCCTTCACTGCTGACTGTAATGTAAAAGAAAAATACAGCCTGGCTACAGATGTCCATGGGGCTGGAATTGGTCGTTGCCTTCAGTGGACTATTCTGCCTGCTAAAAATCTGCTCCTTTCCTGATTGCTGGTGGCTATCAGTGCTTTCAAAATGGATTTATTTCTCAGGGTCCAGTTACAGTGGCTGTCTGTGCTGCCTCCTTCCTCCGGTGATGTTTGGAGGCAGGAGCCAGGAGAGCTGCTGGCRCTGCTGCCCTGCTCCTTGCCACTGGGTTGGCACCTCCAGGAAAGCCAGCCGGGAGGATGTCCAGGAGGAGTGCCCACCAAAGAACATTTCACGCAGTCCCAGGAATGAACTTTACCCTTACGATGGAGAACCATTGCACAACTCTTATACCCTTGAGGTGAGGATCATATACCACATCTTCTCTGCAGCTACTTTTATACCGTGGCTTGCTGCAGAGTGAATGATGCCCTAAGATTAAAGGTGGAGCTTGCTGGACACATGTGCCTTTACAAGAGAAAGGCAGGCTGTTATTCCGCAGTTCTTCTGAATGAGAAACAGTTCTGTGATAGAAATGAGATCTACAGCCTTCACTTTCCCAGTATTTACCAAGTTAGATATGTAACAAGTCCAGGATGTTAGCTCTACAGTCCTGTAATTTCAAGAAATAAAAGATAAGGAACAACATGGCTGAAACATATACTTTTTTTCAGTGAACTGGATTATTGATGAAAATGAAAGTTGATAGAACTTTTGAAGAGCTTTTAGCTACTGACAGAGATAAATCTCTGTGGAAAGGAGTATTATAAAYGTACAGTGTGGGTGTGTTGGAGACCGAAATGTGGAATAAATCCTGTGCTGATATTGTGCTCATCAGCAGTTTAATATCCCAGTGTCCTCAGTGCCTGTGTTTACACAGCTAGCGAAAACACTTAAAAAGCCGTTCGTACTGAGAAGGAATGTGCATCTGTAGGTATCAGTCACTGGTGCACCCTGTCGGTCATGTTCCTGGGGTTTGGGTTTTGCTGAGCTGCAGTTCATGCAAGGTCAAAGATAGGAGGAGGAGGCTCTCAGCCCACTTCACGTTCCCAGAACTCAGGCTGATCTGATCCTTATCTTAAAAATAACCTGTGGCCATCTCCAGCTTGTGCCTGCCATCTCAAGGGCCAGTTTTGGAAGGAAGGCTTTGAGTGCGTCAGCGGGGCTGGAGMCAAAGTTCTTCTTCCCCATGGCACACTCTCAATGTGTGCCCTGACAGCAGTCTAAAGTCTGGCAAATTTTAGGGCTTTCAAAAGTTAGTAATACAGGCGTGGCCATCACAGTGAGATCAGTACAACTGAAGAACATGGCTCGTATAAACCCGACCCGTCGGTTTTTGGCTGCTCTACTCCTTGCACATTTTCTGAAGGTGTATGTTGAAGGACGTATTTTAAGTAGGGTCCATGGTGCATCAGCTGCGCTGTCACAGTGTGCATCTGCCTGGCCAGTACCAACGTACTATGTATCACTGGGTGCAGTGCTGGGTGTTGGTATGGTCTCAGTACCAAGCGCTCAGCACAGGTGGAAACATGCCCGTCTGAAATAAATTCTTTGACTTTAATGTACACACTGATAAATGACTCTAAATGACTTTGCCTGTCTCTGGCAGAGGGGGATGACTGTCCCATGTCAGCTTTTAATATCACTGTATTATGTCTTACTTCTGTTGTGTCTGAATACACAAATCTCTCTTCACCCTCCACTCCTCTCCTCAAATTTATGATATTCTGATATATTCTGGGCTTTCCACCCATCACCTGTAACCATCTTCACAAAAACAAGGTCCTGCCTCAGGGAGCACTTCAGTGCTTTGTGGGGCAGGTATGGGCTCTGATGGAGCATGGTGGGTAACGGGGCTGCTCTGCCGGCAGCTCCCACCAGCCGGGACCTGGGACCTTCGGCTGAGCTGGGTGGTGCTCGAGCCCCTCTGGGCACCTGCAGGGGAAASCAGGCTGGCTGGTTCCACCGGCATCGCTGCCCGCTGGGAAAAAGCATTGTTTATTGTTTTATTCACAAAATCATAGCAATCTTCAAAATATTTCCCATGAACGTAGTTGTTTATTAAATGAAAAAATTTATTCAAAGAAAAAAAAAGAAATTTGGTTTTAAACCATTTGTATGCTGTTGCAGCTTCTCACATTCCAGCCAAACATAAGGCTTTGTATATTATTTTTTGCTATTTCTATATTGTTTTATGATATCAGAATTACTAGTTCATGATCCTACATTCTGTTATGACATAACAACTAAGTCAAAATACCTCCTAATTTACTGCTGACTTTAATTATTTAAAAATCATTATAATCAGCTGCTGCTTAATGTGTATTAAAACAATTTATTTTCCATAACATAGTGCTTTCCAACACRTAGAGACAACTTGGAAAATCTATGACAATTTGAATAATAAAAYAAGAGAGGCTTGTTTTCAGACTTTCTTTAAAATAGTTGTTTAGTTATAACAAGCACAAAAAAAATAATATAGAAAATAAAATAAAATAAAAACTTTCACTCAGTACTAACCAGAAGTTGTCAATAATGATTTTACAGAAAAATGAAAAAATGTATTATACATTTACAGAACATATCCACTGGCACATAATATACGAAAATTTCATTAGAAGTTTAAAAAGTATATAAAATGACACATCTAAAATATATGTTTTTCAAAAGGAAAATTTCAATTTGAAATAATTGCAAGTTTTTCTGAGATACACCTTACATTGAGCAGATTATTTTTAATACTTTCTGTTCCAGGGGAACTTTGCAAATTATGCACAATTTCTCCAACACAGTATACCCAGAGATAAGATGCCAGGGCTGCCTGTGATGCCGAGCTTTGGGGCTCTGAGTGCCCACACGTGACCTTGTGGGCAGAAAGCATGGACGGAGGGCTGTGAATGGCATAAACCCCCTGGCAGTGAGTGCATCCATGGGCTGGAGGGGAACCTTGCCGGCAGCTTTCCTACTCGTGCTGCTTGGCCCGGGGGGCTCAGMACCTCCGCACGCCGCGGACGAGCCATTTCGAGCTAAGCACCGAAGGGCACAAGCTGCTGTTGTAACGCCTTTGCTGCTGTCCTTGCAGTCCATCGGTGGCCGACGGGCAGCAGACAGAGGTGTCCCTGCCACCGAGGAGGCTGCTGGCCCTCTTCCCTGGGCACCCCCGGCTCGCTGGAGCGGCTCCTCGCCTCCCGCGCAAGCCCTGGCATGCGGCGGCTGTGAGATTTCCAGCGTGCATTTAGCCTCTGGGTCTTTCCCAATGCCAAATAGGATCAGTCCCCAGAATTTATTTACTTGCATTTCAAGCTGAACGCCGCTATAAACAGCTAAGTTAGTGAGCGGGGAGGGCTCGGCGGKTACATCCAAGGGATGGGGCTTTAAAAGAATTTGGCAAGGCTCTCAGATGTATTTTGATAATAACCACAAAATGCAGATGAAGGTGAAATAGAAAGTGAATGCTGGACACCTGCTCTGGGCAGGAAAAACAGACCCAGCAAAAAACATGAATGCAATTCACACTCATCTTTGAAAGTCTGTTCTCAGAAATAAAACCTATATCTGATCAAAAATTTATTGAGTCAGTTCAGAAAGGTAACGTTTGAAATGTGATCYCTTTTCTTCAAAATTAAACTGTTTAATAATTGACTAGAAAAAAACACAGTGGCCAGCTTTGAGAACTTTACTTCACCTACAGCCATAATTAAGGATAATATTATTTTGGCTCAACATTGGACTTGTACATGCATGTGCAAGTGGGTGCTTGTTTATATGGCTTCAGCATAAAGGTAGAAGAAATGAACACATGGCTCACAAGGTGTGTTATATTTTGTGCACAAAACCCCATGAAAATATAAACATGAACAATCTGGGTCAGACCTAAGTAATATAACAAATGGGGAAGGGGAAAATGAAGTTGGTCATGAAGTTGAGTTCAGAACACTCCACAGCATGGGTCACTTTAAGAAAGGTTTGAAGCGATGCTAGGTTAAGGAATAATCATGCCTTTCAGCTCATCAAGGAAGCGCGCTCTAGGAAACAGGCATGAAAAGGGAAGATAAATTATGTAGCAATCTTTCTTGTTATGTGAAAGAGAAAGGAGAAAATATCAGCAAGCTTGCATTATTTGCAAGGCAGTAAATGTTTTAAGGACAACTGCGAACCCCAGGAAAGTCAAAGATGAAGCCGTATTTTCTCAAAACATATTTTCTGTTTCTATGAATTAACTAATCACATAATGATTTTGTCTGCTGATGAAGAATTCGTGGTTTTGATACAGAATTATGAGAAGTTCACATCTGATGGTTGGAAACAGGCTGATTTCTCACGTCTTTTTGACCATACAATTCAAACAAAATTTATTGAGTATACCCCAGATTTAATCAAAAGRCCACTAATTCAGATGTGTATTCCTCATCAGGCAGGTGTCTGGCTGTCATTTCCGCTGTTGTATAATTCACACTATTCCGTGGTAGTTATTAGCAGTCTTACAAAAATGTATATTGTGAAAAACCCAGAAAATCTGCAAGGGAATAAGAGCTGTAGGCTCACTTGTACGTGTTCCGAGGATGACAGTTTCTTTGTCCTGTCTCATGTCTGCAAGCAACAAGCACCAGTTCTGTCCATGCAGAAACACTGAGCTCTTCTCGGGAAAATCCTCTTCTCATCGCTCCGGTTTTGCTTCGTACCTCCTTTTTGCTCTGCCTGCACCCTAACTAAAGCCCGTGGGAAGAGCTGTGTCAGCACAGACGAAAAGCTCCCCATATCTGCAGCGCCGACTCCCGCAGTGGCCAGTAAGGGCTGTGTAAGGAAGCATGGCAGTAGTGGGAGAGGAGAGGGGTACCGCCTCTCCTCTGTATGGTCTGCCATCACCTCACTGTCACCGGTGGCTCCAGCCAGTCTTGTTGAGTTTACTGTGGCCTTGATGAACTTCCTTCTTTGACTTCATCTAATTACTTTTAACCTCTGAAACATCCCGTGGCCGTTGCTCTCTGCTCAAAAGTAAACTCAGCGAGGAGACATTTTATTCACATTTCTTCCTGGGGGAATAAGGAGGAGTGTTTGAATATTTCCCAACTTCAAAAATAAGTGAACAACATCTCAAACTGTAGGATGTTTG
>JASVER010000078.1:5192409-5244740 GCA_030449065.1 Oceanodroma leucorhoa
ATGTTTGTCTCCCAAACAGCTTTTCCAGGTAGACAGACGATTTGCAAGTAAAGCTTTCATAAAAGGTTGCAGCCATCCCTACTATAGCAATATCATTGTGAGTGTTCACTCTACCATAATCCGATGGATTTTTCTGAGTTTAAGCTCACTATTCTACATTAGATGAAACAGGAGATTTTGTATT
Source organism: Oceanodroma leucorhoa (assembly GCA_030449065.1). Lineage (NCBI taxonomy): Eukaryota > Metazoa > Chordata > Aves > Procellariiformes > Oceanodroma > Oceanodroma leucorhoa. The sequence goes on from JASVER010000078.1 coordinate 5,192,594, forward strand.
CTCTGTCTCTTCCTCTGAGGTTCTTAACACACAGTAGCACAGTATAGTAAAGAGCAGATCTTAATGCCCAATAACCTGCTGGCCACTGTGAACTGTTTTGTATATTCCTTGTAATTRCAAATTACACTGAAAGTGAAAGCAGAAGAATCAAAATGAATAACATGTGAAAGCTTTGCAAAGATATGAAGGGCAAAAGGGCTTATGAGGTCTAATTTATTTTGAGTAGTCTGTGCTGCTTTGAAAAAATCCTGAGCAAATGATTCAGCAGGGTTATCTGAGGAAACTGACCCCCAGAAGAAGAGGTGTCTTGTTCAGTCTTTTACAGTTTATCTTCTGCCTGTCTCTGCTCTTCAGTATAATCCAGTTAAAGAAATATACAACATAGATTAATATCTTAAGCTAAATGATGATTTAAAGGGACCATGTTGTAGCGAGAAGACCAGAAGAGGACTGACCACAAGGATATGCCCTTGATGTTTTTCCCGAAGTGAGGCATCATGGTGGAGCAGGCACTCAGAGAGTTAATATCCTTTCTGTAGGCTCGAAATTCGAGTTGGGATGTTTCAGTTTTATCTAGGCTGTAATCCCACCCCTTAAACACTCTCTAATCCAAAGAAAAGGCACCATCAGTGCCAGACAAGTCATATTTTTAGCCAAAGTAACCACAGATTTTGCATTACTGCATTTACTTTTGCCATTATTTTCTCCCATTTGGCCACAAACTTTAGTGTCCCACTTCCACTGGGCCCAGGGCAGCGATGTGTCCTCTGCAGAGGAGTTTACCGCAGAGCTGAACCTCTGGGGCAGCAGGACACCCCTTCAGACTCTGCACAACTTGGCAGCTCTACCCACCCTTTGCCCAAGGGAGTCGAGAGCTCCCGTAGCTGCAGGCACAACCACACAAGTGAAGGGATTTGGTGACATTACACAAGAGTTTACAAAAAAGTCTTCAAGCCCTGTGCCTAGAACCTGAGGCCAAAGAAATTGTCCTGGATTTCATCTGTGAAATTTAGGATTTAAAGCAATAAGCATGCAGGTGTGCTCTAAGGATGACCTAGCTGTATCAGCTCATGGCAAAGAGATAGAAAAGTTCAGCTGAAGCAAAGAGAGCTGCCTCTCTTGACCAGATCTTCCTTAGTAAGGTGTCTTGTGGACCACTTTAATTAAATGGGCTGTCATGCAGAAGCAGGTATATTTTAACACAGGCAGGTTCCTAGTGTTAATATAGAGACAAGTATGTCAGAGTGAGCAGGCCACTGCACATCGGGGCTAAATTCAGCTACAAGATTGGATGAGTTGTCTGCAGGCAAGAGGTTAATGTCAGTGCTGTCCTTAGGAAAGACTCACTCTTAAAATATCACATCTGAATATATGCTCTTCTCAAGCTACAAAAATCTGTCAGGCCCCTTGCCAAGAGGAATTGAGTTGCAGATGCTGCTGTGGCTTCGTTCCTTGGTGCTCCTGCAGGATGATCTACACACATACACATTTCCAAATCCAGGACAGCGTTTTTATCTTTAAACAGCAGTGGGTGCCAAGGCAATCTCTCCCAGCAATCATAGACCCTCTGGATGAACCTGGCATGGTTTCCATGGGGCTCAAACATCGAGGAGGAAAATTCCCAATTAATAAAAATAACAACTCTCCTATGTGCTCTGCACAGCAGCCTGCAAAGGTGTTCCTGAGCACTCATTCTGCAAGGCTTCAGACTCACTGCACCGTGTGTGTAAGTTATTTCAGTGTGCTTTGAAGCCTAAACTCTTGGTATGTAATTTCAGGCAGTCGGTTGAGGCACCTGAGGCAGCAGCAACATCCACCTTGGGTTTCTTCTGCAGCGGGTGCCGAGAGCAGACCCACCAGAYGCTGCTTTGGATCCTATTTGCAAAACCATCCTATTTATACAAGGCACAATGTCTGTGTGTGTTTCTGTGGGTGTGCAAAGAGATGTATGTAAATGTACTCACATCCTTACAGTTTTACAGGACAATTTGATGCTGTCTGAAAATGCAGCCTAAGGTATTTAAAAGCAAAGAGCATAAACTGCGGAGAGGAATACAGTATCCTGCTAAAAATGTTTTATATCTGATCTGGGAATACTTATGGTTTAAGTGGGCTATAAATGAATACTTAACTGCTTTAGTGCTGTGAAGTGATGACCCTCACGTGGCTGTGGGACATGCTGCATGGTCTCCTTTAGCTGCCACTCCACTGAAAATAATGGGAGCGTGCATAACAGAGCCAGCCTGGAGGGCAAGACTGCCTCCAGGAACTACCAGACTGTCCTCTGCCTGATATAATGCTCTAATGTTCCCAAAACAATGTAATTCTGCTGTCCTAGATGCAATAAATGCTATTTATGAATTCCAAATCAAAAGCACATGTAGGCTGAGCCCCACATTTTAATACCTGGAATAGTACTGCTGTTGCTATACAAACCATTTTTGTAAGAAAGAGGTAAGTATTGATCACTTAGTACAATAAAAGTGCAAAGTTTGGCTTTTTCCAATTCATGGTATTTCTTATTGGAAGCTATTTGGGCAATCCCTGCACATTTGTTTTGTCCTTGTGAGCATTGCTAATTTTAACATGAATGATCATTCATCTAAGAATTCATGCCTGAAATGAAATGCTTCACCATTTGTTATTCTCTTCTTGTAAATATTCGTTACCCGGCCACAAGAGGGAAAGCACAGACTGACTATGCAGCTCCCCACACAGCACAAATAGTGAGTAGTAGCAAGAAGCATTCAGCCAGTTCTGGAGATGAACTAAATCAGGCCAAGGTAATATTAGGCATAAAGCCCTCTTCATTCCTTTCGCACTCCACCAGAGAAACAATGTCATCCCCAACTCAGCACAGCTCAGTTCTTCCCAGACTTTAACTCAGYTTCACCGCTGAGCTTATTGGAGCTGGTGGCAGGATTAAACATCACACAGCCTCTCCCCCACCGGGCTGGAGCAGGGCATGGAAGATGGACTTCAAGCTCTCCTGCCTGCATTTCCCCATGCCTGTTCTTCCCTTGGCTTGTCTGGTGCCGTTGGTGTTGGCTTGCATCTTCCACCCAGCACCAAATGAACAGCAGGAATTTCAAAATCAGAAATGAAAATCAAATCAGGCCCCTTAACAAGGATCCAGCTGGGCATGATCAAGACTGAGTGTGTGCTAGGATAGACTAAAACAGAGCACCACAATCAGGTCTTTGTGTTCCCCAGCAGCACTCCAGCACTATTTTCCATCAAAGAGTACCTGGGGTGACACCTATCTCCCTATGCTTTTCAGTTCAGCAAATTTGACACTGACAGTGTCCCTTACCATGAGAGGATTCAGAAATCTGSATTCACAGCAACATGCGTAATGTATTACACTACCARTCAACTTCACCAGTGCAAGAACAAGTGCAAAGTAGAGGTCAGTCTGCAGCCATCAAACTGGAGCAGTTGGGAAAAGTGTGTTTATAACACAAATATGCTCAGCTAAACTCATAAGTGTAATCAGCATAAGGCAATCAACTCCTACAGAAAATCTTCAGACCGGTTATGATTTCCCCTGCATCTTTCATAAAATTTTAACTCCTTGTCCTAACAGATTTTCTCCTTATCTTTTAGTCTTCATTTTCAGTCTTAGTGATGTCCTCTTTCATCTAGCGGGGATCCTGTTATTAATAACGCTGAAGCAGTGCCTGTTATAATCTTTCCTGCTGCTGACCTCCAAGTCTTAGAACGTTTGGTATGAAGGACATTTTGTTTATCTGATACATTGAGCCTACCTTTTTTTTCACCAGGATAAAATAATCTGTCTGGATTCTGTTGAGCAAACTGTGCATGTGTGTCTAGTACAGACTCAGGCTAGTATAGCCAAAAAAGGCCAAAGAAAGGTGTAAAATAAGGTTCACAGGGAAAAAAAAGCCCTGAATTTCAAAGTCCCTAAATCTGGAGAAAAGGTATATTCATATGCTGAGTGAGAAATAATAGCAGGAATGAATGATTCAGGATTTAATCTCAATATTGGAATTATTATTAATTCTACTACCCAAAAAAGAAACCTGTAATTAAAGGTGAATACAATTCATTGCCATCAATTACCATCCCAAGCAACTGAGAATGAAGGAAGACAAGACACAGCTCACACTGTGATTGATGGTGCAGCAGCCCAGTCCCCTGGCCTTGGCTGGAACCTCCCATGCCATGTAAATAATGATATACTCAAATGGCCTTTGTGACTGGAGCTTTAAAGGTACATGTGATAATTGGGGCTGCTTTCAAAACGGGTAATTCTGGTCCTTTAGAGCTGTGGCTGGGGTGACTACTGATTTTCAAGTTCCTCTGCTGCCACAGGAGACTGCATAAGTGCTGCTTTGTGGTGTTAGTGCCAAGTGGGCAGGTGATGCTCAGATAGCACGCTCCTACATTGAGTTTCACTGCACAGGACCTCCTGGTTTCTCTCCCTGCTCGTGTTTTGTGCACCGGTACGATGCCTTCCCTCTCCCTCTGCTTCATCTCCATGAAAAGATGGTCTGAAAAAAGTGATCAATAAACTAGCAGAAATATGATCAACATTTCTCTTTTATATTAAGGTGAAGTGAATGTCCCATGATTGGCTTTTAAGGCACTTTGCAAAGCACAGAAAGCATCAAAAGACTGTGCTAACTAAATTTTGTTAGCTTTGGGCTTTGCTTTGTTAGAGCTTTCCTAAGCTTGTAGGCACATCTGAATCCTACACGCTGATCGATTCTGCTCAGCCATTTTCTCTCCTTGGCGCTTTCATCTCATTTTATTGGTTCATGGTTGACTTACACCTGCTTTGATTAATTTGTGGGCTAATCACTAGCCTTCCCTGGTAAAGGTGTGTTTCTGCTAACTACCCCCTCTCCTTTTTTTCAATGCTGTGTACTTCTGATTACATCTCCTGCCAAAGGTGACCTGAATTTGTGTGTAGCAYTGGCCTGCCTTGGAGAGAGCAGTTCAGAGCGCAGTGGATAACACTGCACGGCACGCGCTGCTCAGTGTTTTCATCACTGCATTAGTTCTGTTCCTTCATATTTGTAAATTCAAAATCAGGATGATTTTCTCAATGTTTCAGTGCCTTACATAAATAGGCCTTTGTGGGAACCACCTCATTTCAAAATGAAGACAGCRAGTAAAACAGGCTCAATCATTTGGAAAGAGCAATTTGTTAAACAGAGCAGAGCACTTGCATTACTTTTGGTCCATCTTTATTGCTTCCAGAAGGCAAGACTCTCAGGAAAGTTTTCATGGCCAGATGTTCAGCTTTTCCAGCTGTTGTGAATATTTTTGGAAGGTCCATCAGTCAAGATAAAATTACAGGTCACTGGGGATACGCGCTGGCCTTTGCAGGAAGAAGGTGGTTTGGCTCACAGTCTGGCCTTCCCGGCCAAAAGGCTGCTAGGAGGTGAGTTCTGTGACATCTCTAATTGGGCCTCATTATTCAATCTAATGGCCTCGCTCAAGTCCAGGTATTACCCTGGAGTGCAGGACAGCAGAATCACAGCCTCGCAAGGCCTGGTGTTTTCAACCCTGGCAAAGCAGCAACTAATTTTTGCACTTATCATTACCGTGTGATTAACATCACCTACTGATTGCCATTTCCTAATGAATAGGTTGTGATGCCCTGGCTGGCACCAAGAAGCATCTTATACCACAAATGCAATGTGAGGGGTCTCTGAATATGAGCTGCAATGCCAAAACCCAGTCCCGCATGATGGTATTCTCATTGCAGCTTGTGAACAGAGGGAAAGCCATCTCTGGAGTCCCCTCTGCTGCCTCAACACAAGCACCACCTGAAATCTCACCTATCCTCGCATTGCTGCTCCAGTAGAGAGTGCCTTGCTAGAAGTCCTGGGTCACATCTGCCAACCCCATGCAGGTGTCCTGGGTGTTTTAAAGCCTCTTGAACAGCACTAGGTACTCTAGTGGAAGGATTCAACTAAGTAAGCACACGTTTCTAGTTCTGCTGTATAAGCCCCGGTCCCCACATTGGGGGGGGGGGGGCAGGGGGGGACGGACACGGTGGTCACAGACCCTGAAGGTCCTCTGTCACAGCCGTTGGCCCCATCAGGATGTCACTGCATCCTGGGTGTCCTAGATGGCAACCCCTTCTTGCAGGCAACCGAACCGGACCGTCCATCTCCCCTAGCTGGAAAGACAGCCTGGACACCCAGTACTCAGGCAGGGTCCTACGTACTGACACACACACACAGGTTTCTTTGTTTGGASTCGAATCTCAGTCCTGGTTTTCCAGAGGCAAGTTATATTAAGTGTTTCCAAACAGTAATGCCTTTGGTCTGCTTCTCAGATTGAGCCAAATTAGCATAGGACACAAGAGGTTCTGCTAAGGAGCTGTTACTTTAGACAGCCGGGCATTTAGCTACCCATTTTTTAACATATCAGTACATAATTGAAAATTGCAAACTTATGAGGACAATGTACAAAATCTCACCTGCCTGATTATAAAATCATTAACTATTTTATTGTTCTTTGCCATCTTTGTTTTTCCCAGGAAGTAACAGTCAGGCATTTTTCCAGTTAGAAGAAATCACAAATTAGTTTTATACTGAAATAACACATCTGGTAATTGATTAAAATAGTCACTGCTTTTAACTATTTTTTTGTTCAATTGTAATACTAATGTGTAATACTAATGTGAAGAAAGCATCCAGCACAGTTAGATTTAGCTCTCACAATCAGCGTAAATTGGTCTAAGTGGAGGCTGACCCCAAAAGACCTGATTCCAGCTGCTTGTACCCTCTTGTTCCAGCAGCAGTGTCCCTGCAGCTGTGGGATGAACCGAGTCAGGGAATTATCAGCTGCAAAAGAGTTTTGCCTGGTTTTATACCTGGTTAGTTCTCARCCAGATGTGGCTCAGCCAGAGGCTTCACAGACTCTAATGCTGGCACGAGAGACATGGGAACAAGTGAACATGGATCAGCTTAAATCTATTATGAAACCGCAATCTGGAAAAATATCTAACAAATTTTGAATTTATGGTATGAGGCAATAAGTACATTTTGCAACACTTGGACTAGGTGAAAACTATTAATAGCTTAAATGCTAAAGCCTTTGTTTTCTCTGCAAAACAGCAGTGACTGATCAGCAGTCACTCTTGCGTGCTGATCTTGCAAGTCTAACAGTCTTTTCCCCACTGCTGAGTGAGTCCCAGATGGTTCATATAGCTATTTGTCCTACATGCTTATAAGGATCCATTATCTGAATAGCTGACTCGTGCAGCAAAAGATTTTCCAACCCAGAATATTTCCTCTCAGTGCTCTGTGCTATGGTTTTCAGGCATGCACGCAATATTTTAATTGATATATTTATTATTTMTTAAGGAGTCATTCGTTTGGAAAAGACCTCATTGTAAAAAAAGAGTATGTTTAATGCCACAATCAGAACATAGTGAGGATTGAGGTCGTTCCACTGCCGCAGGGCCAGAAATTTTGCAGCTGAGATTGTCATAAACCGAGCACCTGCCTGATTCACTTTTGGATGTTTATGCCAGCGATGCTAATCCTGCAGATCTAAAAAGCAGGCTGCAGACCTGATGAAAAAAGGCAGGAGCTGTCTGACGGTTTGCAGGGCAGGGTGAGGCTGCAGGAAAAGATTATGCTTGCACTGAGGAAAAAGTAGAGCTTTTTTTTTTTTTGCAAGCAGTCCAGCAGTTTATATAGTTGATAGCCTTGCCTTTCAGATGTTTTTTGGAAAGACCAGTGGGAATGGTAGGATGCATTTTGCTGAAGCAGGAGCAACTACCCTCTTTAAGAAATACTCCTGCAAAGCCACCGGTCACCAGTTTTACCTTCCAAAGAAGCAGCTGGTAGAAGCTGTAACCGTGCCGCGGGATGGCATTGAGGAGCAGCCGCAGGCAGGCTGCGCAGTGACACCCAGCGATGCGCCCACCCGCAGCACCACGCTCAGCCTGCAGCTCGGGGGTTTTGTCCCTGCACCCCTTCTGCTCAATAGGGAAGTTCTTGTGCTTTTGCTCTGTGCAAGAACCTTGTCCATGGACTTCTGGGCCTTTCTGCTGGTCTAGCTGAGTGGGGTTTGTTGTAGATTGTCCCAAACTAGCCTTGCATGTTGGGCTGATTTGGTCTTTCACAGTGTTCATGTCAGTGATGCTGTTAAGTGTTGTGACCTTTGGTAGGAAATGGAAATGTTTTCCCCGTAGTTCACAATGGTCTCACTGCTGATACTGCAACTCTATGCTGTGACTGTTTTTACCAAAAGTGCCCTGGACCCCTACCACGCTCCCCCGGCTTCCTCCTTTCCTCCTGCAGCTCTGCAGGAGTTGTGCTGACAACATTTTCTGAAAATGTCTGCACCYAGCATCCCTCCAAAAGGGGAATTTCCCGAGACAAAGAGGAAACCACAGGAGGATCTGCCGAGGGCTGGTCAGAAGACAGTAGGTTTAATTCTTGGGATGTCCTCTTCCCTAATCCTACTCATTCGGTTTCATTCAATGAAATATTAGGAAAAAGCTGTCCCAATCAGAACTTTTTATAAGGAAAAAAAAAAGGGGGGGGGGGAGGGGTCAAGAATATATGGATATGAGCCATTCTGCACAAGGAAGATGTTGAATATTAATAACCCCGAAAGATTTCAGCTAAATGTTAGATAAAACTCCAGCACCAGAGAGCAGGCATAAACCTGAATGGGATTGGTGAGTTTGAGTCAAGCTACATCTTTTTAACACATTTATAAAAGTGAAGGATTGATGGACAACCATCAGATCTCCAGGTTTTTGCCAACCACCATGTAGCCTCACCATGACACCTTTTTTTCTTTTTCTGAAAATCTCATTGAAAGTCATGTTTAAGCATGGTTCTGAGGACATGCTGCCATCCACCTCCTGTAGTTTCACAGGCAATAGGTGGACTGTGGCTCAAGAGCCAGTGATGCCAGCAGGATCAATCCATGCAAATGGCTGAAGTGAGGATGTCTCAGCACCCACAACCCATGCTGGGCTGAAGTAATCCATGGTGCTGGTACAGGAGGTGAGCACTGCTCACTGCCTGCACTGGGAAGAGTGAAGCCATGGAGCAGTGTCAATCCTTCCTCTACTCTGCTGAGGTAGGCAATTGCCTGGTGGCACACCAAAATGTCCAGGCAGATATTGCACCCGTGTGAGTCACACCATGCTGGCACTTGTACCCTCTGCATGAAGCAACACAGGCAGGAATGCCTTCTCCACTGACACACACAAATACCCTGCATTAACAGCACCTTCTTCCATTTTATTTCCTCACAGAGCTTCTCAGAATATTTTCTGTTTGGTTTTGTTTTCATTGATTTAAAATGCAGAGAAAGGAAAGCAAAGTAGATTTTTGCTCAGCAACAGTCCAGATGAAGCAAGCTTAAAAAAAAAATAAATAAATTAAATAACCAAGCTGTGTCTTGTCATTCAGAATGATGCCAAATATATAAAATATATAATTACTGTCATATGTAACTTTTTTGTAACTTGAATAAAATGAAAGACAAAATAAAATGCTTGCTTCATTGTTTCTTTCTGATTCACTGCCTACAAACCTGTAGTGCTTGAAGAGGATGTCAAAACAAGAGCTGGATGGGGACTTTTCAATTAAATGTTTTTCACCAGAAAATGCTGTTTCRTTAAAACCAAAACTTTTCAAGGAAATCTATGTTTGTAGTTGAAACTTTTGTTAGAAAGGTTTTGGGGTTCAGAATGATATTTCTGATTAAAAGGAGAAAGAGACAAACAGACAGATAATCTTAATGCACAAGACCGAGCACTCCCTGAGTTTAATTCCCCTCGCCACGTGAGTGAATGAATCCCTGCCTTATCAAACGCTTTCTCTCTTTTCCCTTATTTATTTTTCTGACAAATTTCAACAGCCTTTTGATCATCAGTGTAACTAAAATAACTGTTGAAACCTCAAAAAGTTTTGCAAGCTAGAGTTCTCCTTTCTAGCTAGCCCGACTAATAGCCAAATGTGTAAGTCTTCTTGGGACGTCTGTTCAACTCGAGTTCCAGAAAGATTTAAGCTTATGAAAGATTAAAATAAAAGCATAAACCAGAGAAATGTCCACAGGGAACATCAGACATAAGTTCTTGGAACAGGCCTGTGTCACTCAAAGAGTGGCTAAACACTGTTGTCCTTCATTTTTGGAAATGTCCAAAACTACCTTTGTCAAGTAGTTACCCAAAGGCTGGTTTTGGGCAGGCATCCCAAGGTAATYTCTTCAGGGCATTCAAGGATGAGGTATACCAGATGTGGCAGCCAGCAAGTAGCCATTGTAGCACAGAAGTTGTTAGCAAGAAAACTCAGGGGGATCTTCCTGAGCCCAGGGAGAAAGCACCACTGGTGGGAGCTGGGTATTGCGCATCCAGTCACTGTGGCCCTTAGCAGTGAAAGCCATCCCACCACCACTGTGTTCATTTTAAAAGTGTTCCATAGAATCATAGAATGGTTTGGGATGGATGGGACCTTAAAGATCACCTAGTTCCAAACCCCCCTGCCATGGGCAGGGACACCTTCCACTAGACCAGGTTGCTCAAAGGCCCATCCAACCTGGCCTTGAACAATTCCAGGGATGGGGCATCCACAACTCTGGGCAACTTGTTACAGTGTCTCACCACTCTCATAGTGAAGAATTTCTTCCTTATATCTAATCTAAATCTACACTCTTTCAGTTTAAAGCCATTACCCCTTGTCCTGTCATGCCCATGTAAAAAGCTTTCTTGTAGGTCCCYTTCAGGTACTGGAAGGCTGCTATAAGGTTTTCCCGGAGCGTTCTCTTCTCCAGGCTCAGCCTCTCAGCCTGTCTTCATAGGAGAGATGCTCCAGCCCTCTCATCATCTTTGTGATGATGGTCCATGCCCTTCTTATGTTGGGGGCCGCAGAGCTGAATGCAGTACTCCAGGTGGGGTCTCACGAGAGTGGAGTAGAGGGGGACAATCATCTCCCTCGACCTGATGGTCATGCTTCTTTTGGTGCAGCCCAGGATATGGTCAGCTTTCTGGGCTACAAGCACACATTGCTGGGTCATGTTGAGCTTCTCATCAACCAACACCCCCAAGTCCTTCTMCTCAGGGCTGCTCTCAATCCATTCTCTGCCCAGCCTGTATTTGTGCTTGGGGTTGCCCTGACCCAGGTGCAGGACCTTGCACTTGGCCTTGTTGAACTTCATGAGGTCCGCATGGGCCCAGCTCTCAAGCCTGTCAAGGTCCCTCTGGATGGCATCCCTTCCCTCCAGCGTGTCGATTGCACCACACACCTTGGTATCATTGGCAGACTTGTTGAGGGTGCACTCGATCCCACTGTCCACGTCGCTGACAAAGATCTTAAACAGCGCCAATCCCAATACTGACCCATGAGGAATGCCACTTGTCACTGGTCTCCACTTGGACATTGAGCCATTGACCGCAACTCTTTGAGCGTGACCATCGAGCCAATTCTTTATCCACCGAGTGGTCCATCCGTCAAATCCATGTCTTTCCAATTTAGAGACAACAGTGTCATGTGGGACAGTGACAAATGCTTTGCACAAGTCCAGGTGGATGATGCCAGTTGCTCTTCCTGTAACGACCAATGCTGTAATCCCGTTGTAGAAGGCCAYCAAATTTATCAGGCACAATTTGCCCTTAGTGAAGCCATGTTGGCTGTCACCAATCACCTCCTTATTTTCCATGTGCCTTAGCATAGTTTCCAGGAGGATCTGTCCCATGACCTTCCCAGGCACAGAGGTGAGACTGACTGGCCTGTAGTTCCCTGGGTCTTCCTTTTTTCCCTTTTTAAAAATGGGGGTTATGTTTCCCCTTTCCCAGTCAGTGGGAACTTCATTAGACTGCCAGGACTTCTCAAATATGATGGATAGTGGCTTAGCAACTTCATCTGCCAGTTCCCTCAGGACCCATGGATGGATCTCATCAGGTCCCATGGACTTGTGCACCTTCAGGTTCCTTAGATGGTCTCGAACCTGATCTTCTCCTACAGTGGGTGGTTCTTCATTCTTCCAATCCCTGCTTTTGCCTTCTGCAGCTTGGGCAATGAGGCTTGAGCACTTGCTGATGAAGACTGAGGCAAAAAAGTCATTGAGTACCTCTGCCTTCTCCATATCCCAGGTAACCAGGTCTCCCATTTCATTCTGGAGAGGGACCACATTTTCCCTAGTCTTCCTTTTATCACCGATATACCTATAGAAGCTTTCCTTGTTGCCCTTGATGTCCCTGGCCAGATTTAATTCTATCAGGGCTTTAGCTCTCCTAACCTGATCCCTGGCTGCTCAGACAAATTCTCTGTATTCCTCCCAGGCTACCTGTCCTTGCTTCCACCCTCTGTAGGCTTCCTTTTCGTGTTTGAGTGTGTCCAGGASCTCCTTGTTCATCCATGCAGGCCTCCTGGTGTTTTTGCTYRRGTTCCTCTTTGTTGGGATGCATTGCTCCTGAGCTTGGAGGAGGTGATCCTTGAATATTAACCAGCTTTCTTGGGGCCCTCTTTCCTCCAGGGTTTTATCCCATGGTACTCTACCAAAGCATATCCCTGAAGAGGCCAAAGTCTGCTCTCCTGAAGTCAAGGGTAGTGAGTTTTCTGTGTGCCCTTCTCGGTGCCCTACGGATCTTGAACTCCACCATTTCATGGTCACTGCAGCCAAGGCTGCCCTTGAGCTTCACATTCCTCATCAGCCCCTCCTTGTTGGTGAGAACAAGGTCCAGCATAGCACCTCTCCTCGTTGGCTCCTCTATCACTTGGAGAAGGAAGTTATCATCAATATATTCCAGGAAAATCCCAGATTGCTTATGCCCTGCTGTGTTGTCCCTCCAACAGATATCGGGGTGGTTGAAGTCCCCCATGAGGACCAGGGCTTGTGAATGTGAAGCTACTCCTATCTGTCTATAGAGGGCCTCATCGCTCGCTCTTCCTGGTCAGGTGGCCTGTAGCAGATTCCCACTATCACCTGTCTCTACCCTCCCTTTAATCCTGACCCATATGTACTCCAGCTGGTCATTGACATAGAGGGCGACACCCCCTCCTCGTCTCCCCTGCCTGTCTTTCCTAAAGAGCCTGTATCCTTCCATTCCAACACTCCAGTCCTAGGAGCCATCCCACCACTCCCCAGTGATGCCAATAAGATCGTAGCCCTGCAGGCGTGTGCACGTCTCTAACTCCTCTTGTTTATTCCCCATGCTACGTGTGTTTGCATAGAAGCATTTAAGTTGGGCCCCCAATGAAGCTGTCTTACTGGCTGGGGTGGCTGAAATTCCTTTGTGTTGCTCTTCAGGTGCTCTTGTGCTGACCTGTGATCCTTCACCAGGCTCGGGCATCTATTGCTGGCACTGGCATCAAACTGGTAGGAGTGGGATGGATTGAGATTCCCCTCCCCCGGCAACTTTAGTTTAAAGCCCTCTTCACCAGCTTGGCAAGCCTRTGACCGAAAGTTTGGGTTTGCATTTGTCTGTGCATCTTCCCTGGTTAGCTTTGTAGGTTGTGCTTCCTGTATTCTCTCTTCCTAAGGAAATAAAATGAAACAGCACACACAACAAAAGCAGGAGGTTTAAGATACCAAAGACCTGCATAATACTTTAGCCAGTTACTTGTAGTTTCATGATCTGACAAATCTCTTTTCCCAGACTGGGAATCCTGACTTAGGAAATGCTGTGACTGGGGCAATACGGACCTTGAACAGCACTGGAGAAATGTCTGGTCCTTACACACAGAGTGATATTTTCAGGAAATTCAGCGGCTTTGTCCATTATCAAAACTACAGAGCTTTGTTAAGCTTTAGCTGAATTTCTCTGCATTTGCAAGGGAGTTGCATTTTCTGCAGTGGTGGTGACAAAGTTTGACCCAACACTTCCATGTTGCCTTTGGTCAGCTCTTGCATAAGACAAGCAAAATGGCGTATCTCTGCAGGACTCAGCTGGTGAAGGATCTATGTCCAGGAAATTAACCGTCAGTTTAACGCAAGCTTCTCACGGCTTGCCAGTGGCAGTAGGCAGGTAAGTAGAATATCATGATCGATGATCACAACAGATGGTGATAGGCTGGGGAGACCTAACATTGACATCTGACATGAGGCCGTTATCCATCACGGCTCTGACTGCTGTCTTCTGATTACGAGGGGGCTGAATTATTGAGCAGACCTAATTCATAGCAAGCTGCCCCTTGCGTTTCTGGGAAGGGTGAATGTAATAAGAAACAAATGCCTCGACTACAATTTTGTATTGTCTCCAAATCTCTCCCATTGTGCTTCCCTGCTGGGTGAAAAAAGGCGAGGGRGGAGGTTTAACTGCATGCGGAATGGCTTTGCATGGCAGTGGCAGGTATTCAGAGGCACTGAGACTGTCTGTCTCCAAAGAACCAGCACCAAAAAAATGTTAAGCCAGTGGGAATGCAGCACCTTTGAAAAGGAGAAGGCTCACTTAAAAGTTCGGCAGGACCAAACCTCTATTATAGTCCTCTCTTCACCCCTCCAAAACTCTCAGACAAAGCACATGAACTTCTGAGACTGTAACTGAATGTAAAATCATCAGCAAAAGCATGCTTCAGTCACATAATTTATTTGGATGTGCGTCAGTGTAGAAACTGGCACTTGCCCCATCTATGTTCATAGTCCAACTTCTCTGCCCCAGAGAGCCAGGATCCGTGATTTTCAGTCCAAGGGCATTTCTGACATTTTAACATTCATTTTCACCGCAAAATCAAAAAGAAAAGTTCAGGCTTTCAAGGTCTYCCCCCTACAGGAGCATGGCTCGGCAGCAAGACAAGGTGGATGCGGTGATGCCGGTGATGGAGGATGGAGCTGCCCGTGGGACATGGAGCAGCGCTTGCTTCCAGCTCCAGGCCACACACTGGGCACTGCCACCATGCCAGGGACCCTGAGGCAGATGGGACTGCAAATTCAGTGCCAGGGAAGGATGTGCCAGGAAAGCAMAGCCCTGCTGCACCCTCCCGCAGCCTGGCCCCTGACTTTTGGGTCTTTTCCAGTTAAATGAATCAAGTGTGATCATTATTGCATTGCATTATTTGCAATGCGATCAAAAACTGATTCATAAATGTTCACCTGATCTTTTAAGAGAGGATGAAGTAAAACTCTGTCCATCAAATTCGTGTAAGTAAACTACCGATGGGGAAATGCCATCTCTGAGTCAGCACCAAAAGAAATAATTATATCAATTATTTCTTCCTGTAAAATTGACTCCATTCTGGTTCCTCTTTATGAAAAGTACCTATAAATTTGCTTTGCATAAGAAAGGAAGCAATAACAAAACCAGCTACTCACTATGAAGTAAGACTTTTGTATTAAAAAAAGTTCCTAATGGAAAATTCCCTTTCTTTTTATTCAGAGACATTTTCAATTATCTTCAAAAATGAGATCCTTGAATGGTGCACAACTTTGCCCTCAGCGATTCTGATACAGTGCCATTAAAGTCAATGAGATTAGATGTGTTTGAATGATGGCGGAATACAGCCCTGCATGTTTATTGCAAATGCATTTGTAAAACGTATTCCAAAGGATTAAAAGTGCATAAATAAATGCAGCCTCTGTAAATATGAGCATTTTTACTGAATGGATGTATGTGTTTTTAAATAAATTCATGCAAACCGAAGTGGATTTCTGGCTTTTTCCTTCAAGCAACCTTCCACACTGCAAATTTGCCTGGCCAGGCCTCATCTCCCAGTCCTCCACCCGTAACTTCAGCAAAATATATGAAGAAAACTCCTGTAAAATTTCAGTAATACAACCATCACATTAACTGTGTATACATTTCTATCTTGAGAAGAAAAAGCTTTTTGTATTTTGATTAATTGTCTTTGACAGACTAATCTAGGAGCATGAATAGGTTGTATTATATACTATTAACTCCCTAGCAGTCCCAGTGCTGGGAGTGTTTCTAGGGAGGTAGGTCTCCTTTTGATCCTACCAGACCTTAATGATACTGTTTGTATTAACATTAGCAGTGGCATTTTTAAAAATTCAGTATTAATTGAATCCTGATTTCTTCATTATTTTCCACATACTGTGCTTTTCCATGAGAACCACGACTCATGCCAACAAACGCCTAGAGAAATATCTTCACCTTGTAAGCTGCAAAACATATTCTACCATCCAGTTAATTTATGGCAGCAATTTGGAAGTCTTCTGAGAGGGACACAGCTGGCTGGCAATGAGCGCATTGTTATTAAATATGAGCAACATGTGACATTAATCTCAAATTAATTTTTGAGAGAAAATGCATGCAAATTGCAATAATCTATAATAAAGAAGTAAAAGAAAATGGTGCAATACATATTTGCAAAAGTTCATTTCTGTAGCAGGTTTATACACATTAATTGGTTATTCCTAATTTTATTCAGTGATTGACTGAAGTAGAGAAGAGACCAGTAGACAGTCTGGTATGTATGTATTGTATGAACCAGGGCTGAAGTCCTTTGCTTGGAGCTGACCAGAGGGATTGGATAATCCTGATGATAACTCCATTTAGCCAGCTGCAGAAACGCCTTCGAGGAGCTGGGGCGGATTGTTGAAGTCGCAGGTGTCGTTTTGTGAAACTGCTACTCACGTGAAAACCACAAACTGTCAGGTCTGTGCCAGGACTTTACCTTGAATAATCTCGTGTAAAGACTGTGACTCTGCGCAATGCTGGCTGGGATTTCCTAACACGCTCTCCAGGATGGGGACTACAGAGATCGTGCGGTATCGGAAAGAGAGTTTCTGCAGAAGGGTTTGGCAATAAAATGAACGTCATTTTAATTAGAATTTTCCATAGGAAACATTGCCTTTTCATGAAAAACTCTGTACATTCAAAATGTTTAAAAGCTATTTGTTTTTTTAGCAGCTGGTAACCATTTTCCCTCACCCAAAACTGCTGAAAATTTGGGGGATTTCTAGCATCACTGTTTCAATGAAAAGTAACAATGTTCAAAGAAAAGAAGTATTTTTCGAAAGATTTCATTTAAATGAAGTTCCAGTTTATCTTCAAAAAAGAATGCTTTTGATGGAAATCTTTTGGCCTGCCCTTTTGCAGATAAATCTTGCTGGAAGGTGGCAGAGTAAATGCCCTCATGTCATTTTCATCGAAACCCTACAAAACATTATTAGGAAACGGAAACCCCACTGAAATCACTGCAAGTCAGGCTCTAAATATTTGTAAGGTTTTCTGTGTGTCATCCTTTTGAAAGCCCTACCTAGCACACCGCAAAGTTTTGATAAGAGCCGCACACCTGACAGCCCAAGCCTGAACAGTCAGAATTGTACCTTAAAACCTATATGGGAAGCCGGGGGGGATGGGCTGTGTGGGATGCAGTTTTCTTCCATGCTGGCTGTAGGAGACTGGGCGGTCTGCAAGGCAGGTGTTGTTTTTTAATTTACAGAAATCCATAGCACATCCTAGGAGGAGAGGTGTGTTTTCCTGTGAGTGCTACCATGTCCAGTTACTGTAAATCACTGGTTTTCTAGCKGTTCCCCAGCACCTGCAATCCCCAAACTTTTGCCTGGACACAGTACCCTCCATGGGCACTAAACACAGACAATGAGGGGGAGAAATTGCACATAAAATGCTGTGTATTCTGCAACCTCTGACTTCACGGCCCCCTGCCCTGTGCTACTGCGGCAGTGAGGGACCCTGCCTGCCTCGGGGGACCGTGAGAAGAGCAGCCTGGGTGCCTCGTCCAGTCAGGCTCAGAGACTTCCATGTTCAGCTCACCCTGTTCACATGCAAAATGTGGTTTTGTGCCTGTTTTTTGGGCTGCCTACCTCACAGATAATTTGCAATGGGGCTGCAAAGACAAGTTGATGTCTGTTATCACCATAGATTTTACAAAAACCTGTGCCAGTGTGTGCTTCTGCAGTCTGCCCTGCGTGAGAGCTGGCCTCTCGCTTACCCTCAGCAGCTCTGGGCAGATGTGTCTGAGAAGGTGTGAAACGGTTATGGATAAAGATGAGGACAAGAAAGCCCACTCAATCCTTCTTGCTGCTTGAGATAAACGCTGTGGTTGCTTAAGATGTGCCAGCGTGTTGGTCTGCAGACAAAGATGACTTTGCTTATGGAATTAATAACAATAAATTATTTTTCATTGCCATTATTTATTGACTAAATATAAGTTGACCATCCCTATAGGATGATCTTCAGCTCTTCAGAGCCCGTTGTGATCAGAATCACGCGTAACTTACATTGCCTGAGGATCACTTGGGTGCATTTTGCCTAGGAGGTCCCTCCCTGACTCTTCATTCCTGATGACCCCTTGCTTTGCAAGGAGATAATTTCGTCCTAATCTGTATCCAACAGTCAATGATGACCTCACACAAAGCCTGGCTGCATTTGCTGGCAAGCTGGGAGAGCAACATGTTCCCGTGCTCCCCATCAGGCAGGGTGCATAGAGCCTGTCCGGGTCCCTGACCAAGTCTCCTATGGAGAAATGTGGTTTATTTGTACTGTGCAGCAGGTCTGGTGGCAATCTCGAGCTCAGAGAGGCACGGAGAGGAAACAAAGAGGATAAATAACAGCCTGCAATGGGGCCAGAAACCAGCCCAGCGCTCCTGCGCTCACATACACAGTACCAGCGTGGGGACTGCGTGCTCCCCCCTGCCCAAGGATGGAGGATGGAGCTCTCCTCCCAGAGCCCCAAGTCCTCCTCACTTTTGGCTTCATGCAGTGCAGAGAGCTGTCAAGATCCCATCAGGAACAATTTAAGTCAGGAGACAAAGGCACAGAACAAAGTGCTGATGCGGTTTGTTCACAGTTAGAGGAGCCTCATTTACAGAGTGATATATTTTTGTCATTTTTGTCATTTTAAAATTAAAGAGTGTTTTCCACCATTAAGTATGCCAGGCGTAGCTCCTGCTCTATTCCTAAGTCCACTTTCCCAGAGAAACAAAGTTTACGTCTATCCTGTTGGTCAGTGTGTTTCTCAATGTTGTTCTCTCACTAATTTTAGCACTCATGGCCAATTTCAACCAAATTTGATGGCAGGGCAGAGCCCTCACGAAACACATAGGGCTTGGAAGAGAAGAGAAACTCTATTAGGCTCCACCAAAGAGGAGTTAGATACCACAGAGAGCTGTGCTGCCCGTCAAGCTTCACTAGTAGTGCTGCTGGTGAAATGGCCTGGGGTATTCCTTGTCCTGCATCCAGCTTGCCTGGCGCGTACCTCACAGCCGAGCAGGCGTTTCACTTTTCTCTTAGCCCAGCCCCGTGATGTGGGCGGCCATAAAGGTGGCCTGACTAGAAGGGAAAAATTGCTGAACAGAAGAAATTATCTGCTGAAAAATACTGACAGAGAAAGGGCAGCCAGCCTGAGACTGCAAGCCTTGGGGGGGGAGCTTGTGAACCAGAAACATTGCTGAAAAGTGCAGCCAGGGTACCTAGAAACCGGACACAACCTGAAATACCAGAAAAACAAGGGACTGTAACAGCAACTTATCATCTGAGAAGGTGGAAAACAGTCTGGGAAAATAAAATTGCTCTGAAATAACTGAAGTCATCACCGTGTATTGGCTGTTACACATGAAAAACAGACATTAACAGCATCTATTGTCTGCTCGAAGTAGGATGTCCTACACCCTCTTATGTCCCTATGTTATAAAAAGGACTCAATTTTTATGCAAAATGGAGCCCCTCTCTCTCCAAGAGCTTCCCAGTTGAATCCCACAAAACTTTCTACAGGATCTCGGACTCTCACCAGGGACGCCTGGCTGACCTCAGACTCCGTGAAGTGAGACCCTCTCTGTTACCTTGTTGGTTCGGTCTGTCCTTCTCCTCTTTGGGGGATGGCTGGGTGTGTTGTACCTCCCCCAGACTGGTTTGTCCCCCCTCTTTTGGGATGGTTTGGCTCCTTCTGAAATTTGTCTAATTCGCTTCATATTGATATTATATATATTCATATATGTAATCTATCATAAGTATATCTGCTGTTATTTTGTTAACAAATTTGCTTTGCTGATGGTAAGTTGCAGTAATCAATAATAGTACATAACTACCTGGTTGTTGCTGTTATTGGTTGTACTACAATACTAATTGATTCTATTATTGATTGATATCATACTGTTGATWGATACTATATAATTGATTGCTGCTGGTAATTTGTAATAGCTTGATAAGTATATATAATTCATATTGGATTTATTAATCATAGGTATATTTGCTAGTGGTGATTTTTGTGGTATTTGTGGTAATCTGTAATAAAGTAGAGAGATTTAGAGGACAAAGCCTCCATATCCTTGTGTATTACAGAATCCTACAAACCCTCGGTCGTGATCTCTACACTAACCCCTTAGGTCATGATACCCCATCAGGACCCTGTGTTTCCTCACTGTGGGGGGTGTGCCATGTGTGCACTGAGGGGGTGAGGTCTCAGCCCATGGGCTCCCTGCGAGGTAGGATTGGGGAGGCAACTGCCCCCCACCAGGGTTTGGAACTCTGCAAAGGGAAGAAAGATGAAAACAATTCAATGTTTTCAGATTTGCCCGAGAAGTGACTGACCAGCAGGTGATGTTTTTCTAAGGGCAATAACACACTTCACAGTGAGGCAGAGACAAATTTCTATTTTTTCTTCTTTTTCAATAGGTTCCTTTTTTAAGTGGTAGCAGTGGTGGCTGTAGATCAAAGCAGACTCTGTGATACCCTGCAGATGATGCATCAGCCTTTGAAATACATTTGCTTGGGATGAGCCGTGCTGGACACACGGCAATCTGATTCCCTTCGGGTGCTACAGAAATCTGTCTATTAATAATAACAATTATCTTTTCCCTAGACTTTCATTGCAGTTTCCAGTCATTATGAGGGGCTGGGGAGCTTCGCCCCTGAAATCCCAAAGCAGGGGCACTGGATTGCTGTACACAGGAGACCGGCACGCTCCATGCAGAAACACAGGTGAGCCAGGCTCTGCTGTCACCGCTCGCTTTTCAGATTGCTCACTTTTCAGATGACCTCTTGCAGCACTCCTGTGGAAATGCCATAAGCCAGAGCAAGCATTTGTGAGTTTTTTCCTTCTGTGCTCCGTCCCTTGATGAGTCTTGCTACTTGGCAACTGTAGCGTGTAAATGCTGAAGGCAACAACATGGCGAGCAGGTGTTGTTTTCCCCCAGTTTACTCTATTCATGTGATTTTCTCAGCAATTCTTGCATGAGCGCGGGCTCAGAGAGAACAAAAAGCTGTGTGCATAGGAGGGCAAAGCTGCCTGAAAGCAAAAATACTCTTAATTCCTCTAACCAGAGAGTTTGATATTAAGAAATGCTGGGCATCCACAGCTTCATAGCTACTGAACTCAGCGGCAGCTGCCAATGCTCGACAGCTCCAAAACCAAAAGCTCCCCAAACCAAAAGCTCCCTACGGAAATATATTGCTGTTCTGAGGGGACTTCTGCTGAAAGGCTCTGGACAAGTACAGGGGTTAGTTAGGAGCTGGCCACTCTGTGCTAATTTTAGAAAGCTGCAAACACATAACCTTCCAGCCAGGGCTGACAAATTTACTCTTGGATAAATTGCAGATAAATGAATCAGGTTTTCAAATGCCTGTCGGTGTGAGCTTGCTAGCCTGCATGCAACTGCCACAAAATGATCTGTAGAGGGCTTATCAAGGCTAGATGCATCATGATGCAAAACAGAGTGATCTTGTGATCGAGTCCTGTGCTGGGGGAGGTCTTCTTGCCTTGGGCTACACRATGGGTACATGGTGGCTGCTGAAGATCCAATGCCACATCTTTCTGCTCCCTGGGCTCATGCCGAGAAAGGCAGCGGTGGCCATGCACTGGCAATGCGGCACTGCAGCAAGAGGGGAAGAAACCCCAGTTCTGCAGCACCAACATGCTTTTGAGGTACCGCACTAAAGTTAACTCGCTTTCACAGCACCTCGGGACACCGATCCACCTCAGACCTCCAAGGACGCACCAAAGCACCAAAGTTGTGAGCGGGACAGAATAGCGTCTTGGAGAGCTGGTGTCTGACATTGAGGTGGCTACTGCAGTGCACGGGGCCTCGGGAACCTCCAACCTTCCAGGGACCTTAAATCTGACCAGAAAGATGTGAACACATGCCTGAACAGAAAGAGGACTTGAGCGAGGAAGCACAGAGAGGAAAACAGCTTTGTGGCATCGTTTGCAGAGGCTGAAGAGAAGCTGCAAGRATCTATCCAGGCTTTTGCCTCTGCTCTCTCCTGCCTCTTCACACCTTTTCTCCTCTCCTCCACCACATTTCCTGTCCTTTTTTCATCCCTGTGGTTTGAAATAGCAATGTTGCTTTCACTTGCTTTGTTTGAAAGACTTCTATATATATTTAAATCAATATGAATTAAACCTATCTCTATAAATAAGTGCATGTTGATAGTATGATAATGGCAACGTATGTATGCTGTATATGATATGCATGATACGTATGATACATATGTTAATATATATCAATATGTTATTTATTTAAAATATTCTAGATGTGCATAGGTGTGTATGTTTGTTGGAGTTTTTTTAAGGCCCACAGCTTTACTAGCTTTGCTTCCAAACCCTAACAAAGCAGTTTATCTTTTCTGTTATTGGTTTAACTGGAATTTATTAACAACGATTACTACTGGTAAGTTAAATAAGAAGCTGATTTAACTAGGGCAGGGCTCCCATTAGCTTTTTACTTGCATTTTCTACCCTGTTAAGCATCGCAGCTGCAGTTAAATCAATTGGCACCATCTGTCCAGATGCGTACTTTCAGTGGCCCATCAGTGGAACCTAATCTCAGTTAATGTTTCAGCTCACTCTTTAACTTACTGCCAGTGGCTGCATACAGTATTTCCAATTCCTTTTTCAAAATGTGAACATGAAACAAAAACTGAATGGAAGTCTCCAGCGACAGTATTTTTTTCCCTAAAGGAAACAACAGCAGCAGAGCAGACCTGCGCCCTGTGACATGCTCTGCAATCTCTGCGGAGCTGTGTGCAGCAAGAGCCGCCTGCGTACCCCCAGGCGTAAGCCAGCTCTTGTCTTGGGGTACAGTGGTCGGTGTGGGTCAGTGTGGAAAGATGGAGAACAGGAGTGAAATTTTCTGCATGATGAAGTAAAGGCAAATTTTACATTACCTGTGAGACAGGCAAAATGTTAGGCATGAATTGTTTTTCCAGAGGTACCAAGCACTGAAGTCAGAGGACAGGAAGGCACTGAGAACCTCAGCAAATGAGGCCCAAAGAGCATCATTACAGAGAAAGCATCTGTGCAGGCACTGAGTGGGGAGATAAACTGCAGTGAGCATAGGAGTTGCCACCCAGTGCTAACCATCTTCCAGCCCCGTGCAAAAGAACCGTCTGTGTTTGTTCCAAGATGCCTAGGGAGGGCTGCTTCCCATCCAGCCCAGATCAAGAGTGTCCACAAAGCTCTCGTGGTCTCGAATAAGCAGCGCATGCTCGTGTCCTCAGCCTCCTGCCTGTACGGAGACCTCACAGACACGTGTGGACCACCGGCAGGATACATCCCACCAGGGTGTGCCCTGCTCTGCCCCAGCATGCCACCACAGCATTAAATCCACAGCTGACCTCCAGCTTTGTGCATACTTCAATCTGTGAGGACAGCTTTGCTTTGCGCCACATTGAAGAACCATTTGAAGATTGTGGCCACTCTAGGAGTGGTGTGGGGACCTTCTGCCACCTTGTACCTGTCCCTCTCTTGGGTCTCCTCTCCTGCAGACCCCCTCAGGGCAGGACACAACCACTTCTGTCTTTGTACAGCAACCAGCACAGGGGGACCTGAGGCAGTCCTAGGGCTCCTCTGGCTGTTGCCATCAGGCAAATAACAACTTTGTACAAAGTACTCTTACAGTTTAACTGATTTCAGAAAACAGATTGGACATATAGTGTTAGGAAAAGCTTTGGGCAGGGTGGAATAGGACTGATCCTCGGTGCCTCGCTGCGTGGCGAGACTTTGCTGAGCTGAGCAAGCAGGCGCAGCAGTCTGAAGGCACTTCCTGTTTTTTATACAGGTTTCCCTCTGCCTTTTGCAAAGAAAGTCTTTTTTACAAAATGAAACGTGAACAGAAGTGTTACTAACTCAAACTGCAAGTCCTCGTTTTTACAGGGATCTTCCTGAGAAACAGACAAGCACTGAATCAAACAGGAGGGGAAAAAAAAGCCTAAATCTTCTCCATGGCCCTGAGAACAACTGCTAGCAATCACCAGTTCCTGCTGAAGGTGAGTAGAATTTATCTGCAACCAGAAGAAACTGCTTAGCTGTGCATGAAAGGCTCGATCCTGCTGCGCTGACTCAGGCAAATCTGCTGCTTAAACGTGCAGCCCAACACTTCAGATAAGAGCAATGACTGTGTACCCTGCACTTTTCAAGGTGTGCACACGTGTGTATGTCTCCATGGCGGAGCAGAAGTGGGATTCTCACAGCCGTGGGACGGCTGCACACCGGGCGGTCTGACTTATTAAAGGCATGTGTCTGCAGTCATATTCACTGTGCACAATTCAAACATAACCACTGGGGTTTTCAAAGCTGCCTSAAAAATCAAAGTCAGCCATTTCACCGTGCCCGCAGGCACCAAGGCAATTCCGTCTGAGCAGGGTTGCACCGTATGCTAAGGAGACCCAGACACTGCCCTCAAAACCCTACCCTGTGCTAAAAATTGGTCTTCCAGAATTTCAAAAATTAGGGGCAGGAGGCAGAGCGGTTGTTTTTCCTAATGGAAAGACCATTAGGAAATGGTCCCATCTGTGGGACCCCACAGGTTTACTAGGACTCATGTTGTTTCTGAAATGCAGAATGACCTGGAGAGGGGAGGGGATAGTGGGTGGCAAAAGTTGCAGATGACACCAAATTATTCAGGGTACTTAAACCTGAAGCTGACTTTGGAGACCTGCAAAAATCTTTCATGGTGCCAAGTGGCAGGGTAATAAGCAAAAAAGCTGATAAACTGATAAGCAATAAAAAAGACTGATAAGCACCGAGCAATGTACTTTGGACAAAAAATATGTACAAGATGTCGGGTCTGAACTGTTACCGCTGAGGAAAGCAGCTTTGACATCACGGTAGAAAGTTGTCTAAAAATTTCTGTCACCACTCAGGAGCTGTTAGAAGGCAAATTGAATGTTAAGACTTCTTAAGAAAAGTGTAGAGCACAAAATAGGGCTCATCATTTTGCCAGCAAATAAATCCATGGTGTACGTGCACCTCGAATACTTTGTGCAGCTCTGGTAATGCCATCTCACAAAAAAAAAAAAAAAAAAAAAAAAAAGAGACGATGACTGGAAGTATTCTACAGAGGCCTGCGGACATGAGCGGTGTGGAGCAAGGGATGGGGTTTTTTATCCCTGCCATGGGGTGCTGTGGGAGCGACAAGTGCAAAGACACCACTCTGGGATGAGACAAATTCACAGAGGTTTTGTCGCATATGTGACTGCCAGGGTGAAGCTCTGGCTTAGGGGGGGTCCCACGTCCCTGACTGCTGGAGGCTAAGTGAGATTTTTCTGTGCTTTCCCCATTTCTGTACTCTAGGGCAAGCTTCTGCTGATGGCYGCTTTCACAGGCATGATGCTCTCCAGGTGGACCCTTGAGCTGACCTCCCCTGACTCTTCTTCCATTACGCATTTTTGTGTTGAGCGCATCTGAACAGGGAAAATTGTTGAAATTTATGGAGGTAACCTAATAAAGTCTAAGCAAACTAAAGACAAATGTTGCTTGTGCTCTCTCAACCTAAATGTATCCGCTGACGATAATCCTGTTTCCTCAAGGATTCATCACACACCTAACAGATTCGTAGTGATTTATTGGCCATGATTTATTCATGATCTAAGAAATGGTTGATACAGTCGTGGTTTGCAAAACCATTACAGAAGCCTCACTTTGATGGCTTCTTGCTGGCCAAAATTCAAGTTAAAATAGAATATAAATTATTATATTGTGCCTCAAAGACTTTATATTCTCATTTTTTCTTTTCCCTTTCACAGTCTAGAGGGGTGTCAAGCCTGTAGCAGTGTGTGAGTGAAGGTGTAACAGTGCAGTCTTTGATGACTTTCATATGTAGTCTCAGCAGGAGACTCCGTACTATTTTCCCTAAAATAATTTTTGTTATTACATTRCCTTATTCAAAAGTTCATGGAGACCCATTTCTACCCTGACCAATGGTCATTGCTATCTTTATCGAGAACTGAAGAAGCACGAGACACCCTGACACTTATGGAGTGTGGAAGTCCTTCACTTCAGCACATAGGGCAGAATCTGCCCTGATTCATAAGGACACAAGAGCCAGGTTCGTCAGCTCCTGCTGATACCTGCCAGTATTTTACTCCATGGGTAATCTGTCTGCATTTGGCAGTGTATAAGGGTAGTCAAATCTGATCTTGAATGGGGCTCTTCATGGGAAGTCTTGCTGAACACACATATGAAGTCCCCTTGAAGGCAACTGGGCTACCCTTTGATGATCATTGCTGCCTGGCAGAGTGCCTGTTGGGTAAAATTGTTGTCTACTTATTTAATCAGCTTGTTGTTGCTGTTGGTTTTTGTTTGAAATTTGTTTTGCTTATTTGAAATAAGAGCACGGGTGCCCATAAAATTGCCGCTGTTTTGTGTTTGAAAGATACATCTTTTTTTTTCTTCCCCTAATGCATTAGGGTAGCATTTTTAATGCTGCAGGTTTCAATAAAATGTATGAATATAGTTGACAACAAAACAGCTCTGCTTGTTTCATTTTTTATTAATGGTGCTAGTTTATCCCTACTGATATGGACAGAGACACTTGTTGCTCTTTTACACAAAAATACAGAAAGAAAAAAATGAAGTTGGGGAGTATAAACAATKCTGTCTTCCACGTGTAGACTCAGCGAGGGACTGTAGTGTGCAGTGAGCCCGCATCCCAGAACCCTCCTGCCCCACATGCTTTGCCTGCAGGGAAGGGCAGCCTGCACGTAAAATCAATGTCAGCTGAAAGCAAGATTTTTCCCAGTAAAAAAAACACTATGGGCACCCTCCTGTTCATTTCCACCAGGTGACTTCAGGAGCAGAAGGCTGTTCATTGCTGGTCAGGAGTATGGCATTGCTCAGCGAGGTGTCAGCTCATTGCCAGCTACAGCTTTGGTGGAAAAACCTCTAAAATACAACAGCTTGGGTCAGGAGATGACTGGCCTTCTTCAGAAAGTGCTGTTGTCACTCTTCGGTTCCTCACCTTTCTCAGTGGTAACCCAAGTGCATCCTCCCTGCTAGTGCAAGAACTGTCCCTTTAGCAGAAAGAATTTTAAAAATTCTATGTATCAAGTGCTACAGCCTGCAACCTATCCATCTCCCTTGGGGGGTATTGCATTGGGTTGTAGCAGCAGAGCAAGCAGCAAAGAGGTCATCACAGTGGAAACTACCCCYATGTGAAACTGGGTACTGAAAAGTATACAGTGTCCTCAATATGTGCTCCTGGATTGACTGTAAGCAGCTATTTTTAAGAAAGATTGCTCATGGCTTTTGGAATAATATATTGTGTAAAAACCATGCCACGTTTAAAGTGGTTAATTAGTGGAAGATATTATGTAGGGATGGGGTAAGGTCAGCTCATCATTTAACATAAGGGTTTATGCGAATAGAGCATGAAGCGTGGTGCAGTACTCAGAAGGGTGGACCAGGGCTGGCAGAGGTTTCTCACTTTAACCCTCTTACTTTGGGTGAACCTGCAAGTTCAGCCACCACAGCTTTTAGAAACCATCTCTCACACCTTCCCACCACTGTACCCACTTGTTACCAAATGCCTCAGCGCCCCTTTCCCGCTCTAGGCCCAAGCATTAAGCAGAAAAAATGTTGGGTGCGTGTGGTAACAGCTTACTCATAGGAAAATGCCGACAAGCCCAGGAAACACACGCAACGTTGAAAAATGGAAAGGTGACGGGAGAGGCATGAGCAACCCCCCACGTCACTCCACCTCTTCTCATCACAGGAGAAGAAAAATGCTTCAGAGAAGATCATATGCCTCCAGAAGGCTCACTGCAATGTGCAAAGGAAAGGCTGTTTCAGGAAATACTTCTCACGTTCCACGCACTGGGGAAGGTGGGGCCGGGCAGGCCAGGGAAAGGCCAATGCGAACGCCAAGGAGGCTGGGGCGAGGGAGGTTGGAGGTGGCCGGCACGGGGGTTGTCATGGGAAGGRCACCGTGCGTGCATCCCTCTGCCGACAAATCCAGAGAGGGGAGTCCATCAGAAAAGCCCCAGGGGATGCATTACTGTCATCATACCCCCGACCACAAAAAAATTTTGCTAGAAACTCCATGCAGTGACTCACCCCCCATATGCACTTTGCTCTCAGGCGCTTGTCCATGTGCCAGTGGGTGGCACAGGGAGCCTGTGCTGGTCAAACCAGAAATGTGTGTGCGTCCTGGCAGAAAGCAGTGGGCTGAGGTGGTGTGGGAAGCTAATAGTCATGAATCATAGAATCATAGAATCGCAGAATTGTTTAGGTTGGAAAAGACCTTTAAGATCATCAAGTGCAACCATTAACCCAACACTACAAAGTCCACCACTAAACCATGTCCCTAAGTGCCGCATTTACACGCCTTTTAAATACCTCTAGGGATGGTGACTCCACCACTTCCCTGAGCAGCCTGTTCCAATGCTTGACAACCCTTTCAGTGAAGACATTTTTCCTAATGTTCAATCTAAACCTCCCCTGGCRCAACTTGAGGCCATTTTCTCTCATCCCATTGCTTGTTACTTGGGAGAAGAGACCAACACCCACCCCACTACAACCTCCTTTCAATAAGGTCTCCCCTCAGTCTCCTTTTCTCCAGGCTAAACAGTTCCCTCAGCCCCTCTTCATAAAACTTGTGCTCTAGACCCTAAGACCCTGCCCTCAGTCCCATGAGAGGAGCCAGACCGTTTGCTGTGCCAGACAGGGCGTCCACACTGCTGCCTCCGTGGCATCCGCCACAGCATGAAGCAGCGCTGATGAGGGAGCGAGACCTAACAACCTGGGGCACAGCGCGGGAACGGCCCCCGGAGGTCACCAGCCCACCCCACCACTATGGCTATGCCCAGCCCCAGGCTTGCGTCATGGCCCAGTGAGGGAGGGAGTGGGGTTTAAGAGAGGACAGAGGTGTGCAGGTGTTGAAATAACTGTGACCGCCCCTTCCTGAGCGCCAAGGCTGGCACCAGTGCACACAGGCAGGTGCCCAGGGTCACAGGGCTTGTTCCTGGCCAGCAAAAACACAGAGGAGCAGCATGGAGCCACCAGCCCCACTGGCTTCCAATGTGYCTCTCCAATTTTGCTAGCCAGAGTGTTTCTGGAAACCAAAACCTGAATTTGGACTGAAGCCGGGATGCTGTTCTGTTTTCTGTGCTTTTGGAAAAGGACTTTTCATTCTTTTTATTCATTGAGCTGCTAAATGACATGAAATTCTGATTTACTACAAAAAAMCCCACATTTATTTAACTTTGTGCTTTGTGAATTGTAAACAGTGACCCACAGAATGACAAAACAGAGAGAGGATGGTGACCAGTTCAGCACCTTCAGCACATGTGTGCTCTTTGCAGGGCCATAATCACTGCCCAGCTCTTCTCGCGGGGCAACATCTGCCAGGGTCATTAGGGCAGACCCATRCTTGGCGCCAGGCAGCCCTGCCTCACCATGAGTTTGCTCCAGATAATGAACTCAGCCGGGCTGTTAAGAGACATGCTTTCCTACCAAGTAATCAAGAATTAATGGGGAAGAAATTAGTGTTTCCTAGCTAACACTAGAGAATGAAATGGTATTTTCCCATTTTATAAGTCACAGTCTCTCTGCTGACTGTAGGGATATCAAGGTGGTGCTAACATTGGCACTGAACAAAGCTGCTGGGAGTCTTACAAACCAGYGGTGGAAAGGGAAATGCCTGGTCCTACTTCTCCGTTCCCAGGCTGMATTTACATCAAAAGCAGCCTCTGATGGGGCTGGTTGGGAATTTTCTCTTGGAATGATTTCTCTCCAAATATTCAGTTTTGTTTTATAAGCTGTCAGAGAATTAAAACGGAAGCACCGGCTGCTCCACTGCATGCCCCAGGGGCTGTTTCTGAGCTGGCATGGACAACCTCTCCCAAGCTCTCTGCCCCATGACAGCACGGCACCCCCAGGTTTTGGGGATGGAAGGCAGCTCCCTGCGTGCAGGCAGGGTGGGGAGATGTGCAAGCACCCCAGTGCCCGTGGGAAAGCTGTCCCCACTGCTCAGCTCCCCACACGGAGATCTGGCTGCCAGCCAGCTCTACCCGCCTTGCAATGAGTTTGGGAGGTGGCGGCAAGCCCAGGGTTGCCAGCCCCAGCCTGGTGGCAGTCCAAAGGTTGGGCAAACTGGGAAAGGGGCAGCTGCCTCTTGCTCTCCTTGCATCGATGCTGTTCCTAATGGCCAACTCCCTAGATGCGTGGCTTTCTGAATGGGAATTTCTTGTTTATGTTTTGCTTTTCTCCCACTTCAGAGAACCTCACAGAAATGACATTTTGAGCTTTCACCAGCTTCAGTGTTTTGGTTTGCATCGTGCCTAGAAAACTGGGGAGGAAAACACACATAGCTATTTTCTTCTTGCTTCAGTTCAGTTTTGCTGCAGATTTTGAGCAAAAGCTGGGGTCATTCACTTCACCCTAAGCTGCTGATGTGCCAAAATACCACAGAAAGTTTATCAGCACCCATGAAAGCAGGAAGTAGCAGAAGTTTCTGGAGTGAGATTGTTCTCGTGACCATTCCGGGTCAGCTCTGCAGATTCAACACGCAGCTCAAATATTTCTTGAACATTTTCCTGGAGTAAGCCTCCACAGCATTTGCCATTTACTCACTGCTAGGTCTTTATAGCCCAAGGGGTGTTGGCTGCCTCTTTATCTTATGTTCTTTGATTATGCCCACCTTATGCATAGCATATCCTCAACTCAACCTGGATCCATGCTCCCATTTACGAGGCTATCTAGTCCCAAAAAGTCAGAGACTCAAGGGGCCAAGCACATAGCAGATCTCCCAGGCTTATCTTAAGTACATTCCTCAGGACAGTGAGG
Source organism: Oceanodroma leucorhoa (assembly GCA_030449065.1). NCBI lineage: Eukaryota > Metazoa > Chordata > Aves > Procellariiformes > Oceanodroma > Oceanodroma leucorhoa. Next base: position 5,223,523 of record JASVER010000078.1, read on the forward strand.
ATGCTCTGGTCCTGATCAACCCCTAAGATAATAGCTGGTAGGAGGGATGGAAATATGCAGGCTATGGGGTTTGGTATGCTCAAGTCCTGGTTGTATAGGTCTCTTCCCTACTTTTCTCAGCATTTATGATAAGGAGCTTCCAAGCAGTGACTCTTGCAAATACCTGTTGAGAGGCATTTTTCCCAGAAATGGTGGAAAGGAGGGAGGAGAAATGCCTCAATGAAAAGGAAACCTGTTGAGGAAAATGCTGAGTGCAGTCAGCTAAATCCAGGTACTTCTGGAGCTGAAGAGAAGAGCAGTGTTGTCCACAGCCATTTTCCAGACAGTTCATGCCCCTGTGCCCAGCCTGTAATCCAGCAGGCAGATTGCTGGAGCACATCTGGGACAGATGGCACTGAGATACTTCAGGTTCGACGCTCCTTTCCGTATTGCTTGACACTGACCAGTCTATTTTGAGTCTTGCAGCATYTAAGGGAATGAACAGGACAATAATATTATTCTGGCTTTGGAAAACTTGGGTTAAACTAAGCATTCAAGTGGCTCATCTCCAAGCATGGACACATGCTGATTATCACTGAATCCTTTGCTTATTCTTGAGGGTAGACAGATGGATCTCCATTTGTGATAGCCTGATACTTCCCCTCAGAGAATCACTGTTACAGTTTCTTACCATTTTCCTGGGTGGGATGCTTGCCTTGGGATCTATGTTCTTGGATGTTTTGACTAACGTGATCTGTGCATATTAAAAATAGGGTCAGGAAAAATATTCCCTGCTTTGCCATTATAAAATAAAAAATGGGTGTTTTTTGATGCGTTCTGCTGCCTTGTGATTTGCAGTGGAGACAGAAAATCAGACTTGTGACTTATAGTCACAAAATCTCAACCTAGGGAAGTCAATACATTTTCTGTTTATTATTTTTTTTGTTTCTTATACATAGGGAGGCATTGCATTAACAAAATCTCAAAAAAACTTAAAGGTTTGTGAAGTCCAGCAATCCGAAGTTAGAAATGGCCAGGATTTGGTTTTCTGTCAGCATTATTTTTTAAATTTCTCTCCCTTCTTCTCCCATCAGCACATCACGCATAGTGTTGTCTTTAATTACAGGATCACATACTATTTTTTTTCCACTCACTGTGGAGTTACTAAGTATATAATCCCATAACTAAAGACTATTTCATACTCCATGAGCATGGATAGATTGAAGCATGTGACAGAGATGACTTTGATTCTGAAAGTCCTGACTTTTGACTTTGTACCAACATACTTTTTTTTTTGTGAGCCTGAAGCTAAATTCCTTCTGTTATACATTCACCAGTTTTGTTTTGTTGCTTCCTATAACTGTGATTTTTATTTTTTTTTTTAACTGTTCAGCTTCTCTTATCTGGTGTTAGAGCAGAGTTTAAATAGTTCACAGAAGTTAATCTTAAAGTGTTGCCAGTGGTGCATCAGGACTTCTGACTACCAGAAACCATTCAAGATCCCAGCTCTGGATATAATTATTGAATAATTCATCCTAAATTGTAATAACATTCAGTTCCTCTTTCAGACATAAATAACAGCTAACTTACCTGAAAATTGCCCTTCAATCATACAGCTTCTGAGAAAGCTACTTAGTAATTGTCCATTCATCCTTTCATTCAGAAAATTCTCCCCATAGCTCAAAAACATGGTAACCTGCTTAGAAGATACTTGGTCCTTCAATGGTGGCCACAACATTAATTATGAAAAACACAAAGAAGTGGGAATACTAGAGCAAAGAAAACCAAGCTCCTCACTAAGTCAAGGACGCTGTATAAGGCAAGCCACGTTAGGAAAATTTCCCACCTATCTGGTAGCTAATTCCAGGAAATAAACTCCACAAATTCATGTATGCCTGTGTGGCTAAGACAACACAGTCAGCAGGGAGGAATCACTCACAGTCCCTGTGCGTTGTTTCCATTCAGAGGACAAGAGGATTACAGTTGGGTATCTTTGATGCACATTGCCCAAAACACAGGAAGAGGCAACTCTTTTCCAACCATCACTTAACACAAAAGGTCTCTCTTTGGGCTTTCCTCTGTGTCACCACCTCGCCTGCTGGGCTGGTATGTCCTGATTCTGAAGGGTTTCTCCTTCTCCCTCCCCTCCCAGGCAGTGATGGCTTTTCATCCATCGTGCTCAAGCTGTGAGTGSCTTTGCCTGCCTGCTTAGCTTTGGGAAGTGACTTTTGCCTCAGTTTAGTTTTGGAGATCAGGTTTACAGCATTAAGTAGCTTTCCCTTGCCGTGACCTGGGAGATTTTGGCTAGTTCATCAGGCTGTTATGGCGGTGATTATGCAGCTAAGTACATTGCTGCACACCGGACCTCTTTCTTCAAGCACTGCCTTTTCAATGAACTGCTAAATATTTTCCTTATCCTTTCAGGTCTACATTTTTCACTAGAGTAATTGCTGCCTACATATCCATCTGATTCTTGTACATTCAGTAGAACAATCTGGGAAGATGTTAACTGTAGGAAAGAGTGAAATATCAGATAAGAATATTTTGATCAAGCTTTTTGTTGCTTTTCTTTCATCCTTCTAATGTTAAGCAGAATTATTTCTGCCTTAGGAAAAAAGCCTTAAAGAAAGCCCCAGGGTCTGGGGGAGGAACCCARACCAAAAAAACCCAGAAAACTACAAAAAAGGAAAACAGGAAGGGAACATCTAGAGAACACCAAAAACCTATTTTATCACAAGAGGGCAGTGCATATTAACAAGTGAGGAAATAATCTGTGTTTCACAGGAGGCTAATCCCTTCCTTTTAAAAATTTCCAAAAGCTTTGCTGCCAGTGCTACAGAAAAAAAAAGGCAGAAATTTCTTAGCAAGCGATAGCAAACAGTGCCTTGTGAAGTTTGTTGTTCACTGGGACTGCAGGAATCTGTGCCAGGTACCTGGTGGTGTGATTGTGTAAGAGAAGTGAGAAAGCTCTAGGTGACACAGGAGCCACTGGTTACCCCCATTTTGCTGTTTCCCTGGCAGGTGGCAATGCCACCTGGTGAACAGTCATTTTGCTTATGTATCATAACACCGGCAGAATGACCACTCTCACATCAGATGTATTTATCCTGGCAACAAAGAAAGAAATGAAATTCCCCTCTCAGAAAGAGGGATTTCAAGCACAGGCATACTGCAGTGAGGTGCCTACTTCTCCAGCGGCCACATKGTGTTTTAACTCCAAGTGCCCGTCTTCCTTAAGGAAAAATGAAACTGGTTTTACCTCTGAAAAACGACAAAATGCTAGCCATGGGAGCTTATAATGCCAGGAGGATGGAACTTCCACTGTTTGCAGTTTTTTTCCAAGAGACTCCAGCAGCCATGGACACAAACCATTAATCCCGAAAACATTAATTTGGCTGAGAGAAGAAGTGTCCAAATTCCTGTCCCACTATGTCTTTCCAGACACCTCTGTCTGAAAGTCAGATGCCCATGCTCAGAAATGTGAATGGTGCATCTAGCATGACACATGGCGAAAAAAAATCATCAGTGCCAGCAATGCTTATACTGCACCCACACACCATCCATTCAGTTCTTTTTCCAGCATAGAGCCTTAAACCTTTCTGCCCTGAAAGGTCTTGAGGTTTTAACTGTACTTGTATAGTTTAACTGTACTTCCAGGTCTTCTGACTGACAAAATGCTGATGACAGCAGGTTGCCAAAAGCAGTCCATCCCAGCTGACATTAACCCTCCAAGGCATCTCCCCACTGGCCCCCAGCCCCAGCCCAAGATGGGGAGAGCCTTCGCCCTGTCCCTGTGAGCTGTCAACTTTTGCCCATGGCCTGCAGAGCTGCAAAGCCCTGTGCTGGTGCTTGCGGGTGACCCTGCAGCACGAATGCCTTGCTGCTGCCATAAAGCACTAGGACTCAGCTCACCTGGTTTTAGGGGTCTACCAGAGGAGGAGGTGAGCTGACCTCAAGAAGTGTTTTTTTCTTTCTATTTTGATGGTAGAAGTTTCGGTGACTAGGCCATGTATAGGTATATTGTCTTGTATATTGACTTGTCTTGTATCTTGTGTATTGTATTGTCTGTGTATTCCTAGATGTGAGGTTTAGATAGCATTTTGGCCTTCCCATCTGCCTTCAGGAGGGATGTGAGAGAAGGAGGTGCTGTGCAGTGTAGGGGTGTGCTATAATGGGTCCCACTGGCCAGCAGGAGGAAAAGCTGAAACACACGTCCTTCCCTGGTTGCTCCTATGGGTCTGCCCCTTTTGACCATGCAGCCAACCCCCTGGGAGTCACCATGCAGCCACCATGAATGTTTGCTGACCCCCCCCATCCAGCCATACCCCCACCTCCCCAACACTTGCTTTGGAGAGGGACATGCTTTAGAGAAGAGCCCATAGCGGTGAGCCTTCCACAGCCAGGTGGTTGGAGACAGACCAGAGGAAGTATGTGAGTCTTAAAGTCCTCCTCAGAAGACAGGGACATTGGGCTCGGCGTTATGTCTGCCAACATAAGTGGAGATGGTGTCATACAATTGTGTTACACCAAAGGTTAAATTTGCACCTCAGTCTCTCTGATTACTTTCATAACTGCGTGAATTTGCAATGTGCAGGATGAGCTAGATTTTCCTAGAGATATATGGCCTCTTCTTTGCTACACTTCATGTTTTTAGAGGACATGTTAATCAAGCCAATTGGTGCCAGCTCAGAACTTGCCTCTCTTCAAGTGTGAGGAAACCCGCATAGTATTTTTGGGGAGAGAAGAGCAGATTTCAAGGAACTACAGAAAAGCATAGAGTAACTTTGCCAGCACCTGTTTAAGAGCCAGACAACTCTGATATTGACCCTCTACAGACAGTTATCTCTATTTTCCCAGGAGTAGCAAACTCCTGTAATGAAGAACTCAGTGCTCGAGAAGGGAGTTACTGTGAAATGTTGCCACTATTTCTCATACTCATGCAGAAGGCACCATCACAAGGCATGCACCCAGTGCCACTGCTAGCCACATCTGGGACCTAAGAGCCTGCAGCTGTGCAGGACTCAATGAATTGGCCCACTTAAGCCCTTCTGATCTTGTATTTTGGAGCTTTTCTGTATTTCAATGTGAAACAGGTTGGGTGCAGTACGAAGTGATATGCTTAGTCCAGTGTAGAACATCCACAGACTTGCATCAAGTACACCATTTTCTAATCTGTTTATCAACAAGAAAACAGAAATACAAGCCCAAGAGCAGATTTAAAAGCTTTCCTAAGAAGGACAGTGTTTCTATTAAAGAAGGTTGTGTAAGTGAAATCACAGAGGCAAAAGAATATATATTCATCTATTCAGAGGCTGTTCTCTTAATCCAGTACAATGTGGTTCAGCATCAAGACTGAAAAGGCAACTCTGTGTGCCATGGGACCGTGCGGTGCTGCCAGCTTCTGGCTGATGAGTAGCATTGTCCTTTTTTGGGGAAGGAACATCCTGCATCAGCTGCATGCTGCAGTGCAGCCAGCTAAAACATCCTMATGGCTTCCACTGGGCTACAAGAATTTTTACTAGCCTCTGTTTCAAAAGTGACATTCCTGATAATGTAATTTATGTCAAAATTGTATCTCAAAACATTTTCAGGTATTTACAGGCTCAGTGGTACAGTGATGCTCCTCTAAGGAGCATTAAAAAATAAAGTATATATTTAACAAGCAGACAAAGGAAACCAGGTAGCAGTCAATACAAACTAAAGCTATTAAAATTTAGAGAATAAGGGAAGCTAAAGAGAAGTCTGGCAGATTCCAGCACAACAAAAGGGATAAGTATTAATATGAAATCAAGCAATGTAGTTGATGGAGATAGTAAACTGGTTAGAAATGAGAAAGAAAAGGAAAACCTCAGTAAATATTTCTGTCATATTTCAATAGGGAAGAGATGGTGCACTTGACCACATGAGGATGATGAAACATTTTCCAGACCCTAAATACCTAAGGAAGCAAAAAGGAGTTGTCCGAACAAACATCTGGGCCACTRACAACAATTTTTGAGAAATACCGTAATGCTCTAGTGAATTACAGTAGGACACTGGTAAACTGTCAATATTCTGCTAATACTGAAAAAAGGCAGAGAAAGATGTATGACGTAACTGGAGGCTAACTTTATTCCTGAGCAAAATAATTGAAAAGCTCATAAGGGAATCAACAAACAAAGCCTTAAAAATGAGAATGCACTTCATTCCAGTCAGTTTATGGAGAACAGATCCTATTAAGCAAACCCTAGTGTTTGACTTAGTATCACTTGCTATTTTAAATAAAAAATATCTCTATAAAACACTAGTAAATTGCATTGACTGGAAAGAGAACTGGCTAAAAATATGATTGTCTGGGAATTATTTTCTAATGGAGATGCTAAAGCAGTCCTATGCCCAGACTCCTATTCAGACTAAATAATCCAGGCAGCCATATATAAAGCTGGTTTCAGTAATGAAGGCCTATTTAAGTCAAATGCATTTTAATACAGTTGGTGTAAAGCTCTACTTCTAAACTAAGGAATTCAGACCTACAGAGAAATGACTGCATGTTGGAAAGTGATAACTAAAAACAACCAAGTTCAGCATAAGTTTCCAATGTGATAATATGGAGAGAAAATCAAATCACAGCCTCAGATTTTCTAAATAAAAAATTAACAAGAAAATGAAAGGAAGTAGTTTTATTTCCAGATGAGATGTCGATAAGAATGAGTGCGGTCCCTGCAATTTTCGTATTGATAAATTAAAATGAATGACAGATACTCAAAACATGGAGAGAACACCACTGAGTGAGAGAATCAGAGTACAAAATCTGCTTAGATGATCAAAACGAAGTTGAGAAGTGACTTTATAAAGATAAGTAAGAAACTTCTCAGGGGAAAAAAAGGGTAATTAAGGTCTTGTTCACAYAGAAGAAGGTCAAGAGAGACAGTCCAGTGATTTATCTGGCTTTACAGCCTCTGAATATATAACTTTCCAACTTCTGTAGCAGAATCTGTTCTTTTTCATTGCAGCTATTTTTTGCCGAGTTACTATGTCTAGTCTAAGTTCTTTAGATTCCCGTACAATTAGTATGTAAGTATCCGTGAAAGAATATTAATTTTCCCTCCACAGTCTGAAGGGATTGTGGCCCAAGGATAAGTCCATGCTGGAGAAGGTATGCCTCAAAGCATCTGTGGCTCTGGATAAGTCCATGATGCAGCAGGTACACCCTGAAGCATCAGTGGCTGTGCATGAGGCTGTGCTGGAGGACCTCAAAGCGTGTGGCCATGGATAAGCCCATGACAGAGCAGGTACACCCCTGGAGCGACTGCAGCCGTGGGTAAGGCCATGTTGGAGCAGGTTTACTTCTGGAGAGTAAAGTAAGGGTAAGGCCACGCTGGAGCAGGTACATCTCTGAAGGCATTGTGGCCCATGGAGAAGGCCACACTGGAACAGGTGCACCTCAAAGCAACTGTGGCTGTGGATAAGTCTATGCTGCAGCAGGTACACCCCTGGAGAGACTGTGGCTCATAGATAAGGCTCCACTTGGAGCAGGTACACCCCTAAGGGACTGCAGTCTGTGGATAAGTCCAAGCCAGAGCAGGGGCAAGGGAGGAGTTCATTGCAATGTTAAACCCTATGGTATGGTCCAAAGGGGTGGAGATTGTAACGGAAATAATACCTTTAAATTGTTGCAACCCATGATTTGAGTTGCATGTTATGGGAATTACTATAGCAGGAACCACCTGAATCAATGGAGGACAAGCCTTACAAGAAGCAGTGCAAGTGCAGCAGTGACCCGACCTGAGCTGTCTTTGGTGCCCAGTAACTCCACGAAATACACCACCTCTCCTGTCCTGAGTGACCACCATAACAGATGGAGCCCAAAGTTGTGGACTAAATGAACTCAATGGACATTTTCTGGACAATTGTGGACATTTTACAGACATTTCACAGGGGTGGTCTGTAGACTAAGGGAATGATATCTGTGTATTATATCAAAGCATGGAAAGGGGGGTGGTGGGTAGTGAGAATGTATGGGATAGTGTGGGACCTGAGCATGACATAAGTGGTATGGAATAAGGGGTGGAGAATGTGCTGGTTTTGGCTGGGATAGAGTTCATTTTCTTCATAGTAGCTAGTAGGGGGCTATGGTTTGGATTTGTGATGAAAACAGCGTTGATAACACAGAGATGTTTTTGTTATTGCTGAGCAGTGCTCACACAGAGTCAAGGCCTTTTCTGCTCCTCACACCATCCCACCAGCGAGTAGGCTGGAGCTGCACAAGAAGTTGGGAGGGGACACAGCTGTGACTGACTCCAACTGACCAAAGGGATATTCCATACCTATGATGTCATGCTCAGCATATAAAGCTGGGGGAAGAAGAAGGAAGTGGGGGACATTCAGAGTGATGGTGTTTGTCTTTTCAAGTAACCGTTACGTGTGATGGAGCCCTGCTTTCCTGGAGATGGCTGAACACCTGCCTGCCGATGGGAAGCAGTGAATGAATTCCTTGTTTTGCTTTGCTTGCGCTCACAGCTTTTGCTTTACCTATTAAACTGTCAATCTCAACCCATAAGTTTTCTCCTTTTCACTCTTCGGATTCTCTCCACCATCCCACCSGGGCCAGTGAGCAAGCGGCTGTGTGGGGTTTAGTTGCTGGCTGGGGTTAACCGTGACATACATAAGTATCCATAAAAGAATATTCGTTTCCCCTCTTAGACATCTGTTGTAGGACAGGATGAATCACCACTGTAGATTCCTCTACACTGTAGAATACTGTATTCATTGTAGTTTCATTGCAGATTCATTGTGGATTCATCTACACTGTGGAAGGCCAACAGCACATGTACAGTGAATCACGGCCTCATGCACTGCCAGCTGCACTTCAGGACAGCCACTGCACAGAGCAGGACTGTCTCCGAAGGATGCCATGGGATTTGAAGAATTCCTCTAAAAAATCACAACAAAAGAGACCGACCAGCCCTCACAGGCCCAACAGCCAGATGATATTTGTAAACCACAGAAGCATTCTGACCCCACTGAGATGACTATCCTTTGCCTGAGGACATCTGAGAGTAAAGCAGAAAAGGCATGATGAAAAGTATGAACAAAATGTGGTGGCAACAAATTGTTTAGAAGCCACAAAAACATCTCCGAAAGTGACTGGTGATTCTACATGTCTCAGCCTGTGGGTAGCCAACTTTGAGATGCGTGCTAGGAAATCATGCCATAGAAGTCCTACCTTCGGGTAGACAAAACCAGCACTGCACAGGCTAGCCACCAAAAAAATGGTTGAGTCAAATCCCTGACTACTTTGGGAACCAAAAAGTATCTGTTGATTTGTTTCTATTCCTTTTTCAACATTAATGTGACTGAAGGAAGGATTATTTTACTGATGTTCTTTGATGATTAAATAAGATGAGTATGCTATCTGGATTTGATAGATTGCTTATGCTCTGGGTGTCAACAATTCTAATGTTGACACTGGTGAAGGTCTTCAGACCACACACTGCGCTATGCTGCATTGCCATATAAAAGAGATGTTTGTTTTAGAAAAACCCACATTTCCTATGTATGCATGCTGAATATTCCCTCCCAGCAATTTGTTCATTTGCAGAAAGTAAGTTCTTTTTATAATCTTTACATTACTGATCATAGACTTTTCAGTTGCTAATTATTACAGAGGTTCTTTCCAAGAGAAGGGCGGAGGAGAAGACAGGCTTTCCACATCTCTACTCTACATTAAAGATTTCTGCATTAGAAATATTGAACTTATTTAGCTGCTGCTTCTCTTCAAAGATCTCAAAGGAAATGCTAATACTTGTTAGATCACTTTACCCTGTGGAGAGGAACTATCATTTCTTCTTTAAATAAGATGAGAGGTACTTAACATTTACACAAGATCTAACATGAAACTATTGGAAGAAATTTGAATAAGATTAACTGATTTTGAAATACAYGCATCTGTTCAAATCACTGATCTTTATCTCCTGGGTAATCAACATATATTTACCTGCTTATTCTTTTCACTCCAGGAACATACTGCATGTCCAAAAGCATTGCTCCTAGGTTCTTGTTCTGCCCAGAAAAGCTCTCAAATTGTATTACTGAACATTCAGTCCTTGCAGACTGGCAATTGATTGGATTAAAGAATGACAAATTGTTAAAAGAGTATGTTGTTCTTTTGAATTTTGTCTTTTCTTTTGAATTTACTAATAATCATCAAGGTGAACAGTTATACCTTGTGCTTGCATAGTCACCTAATTTTCACAAGTTCTCTCACAAGAAGTGAGTAGTGGTGCCATACTGTCCACTGAAAATTCAACCATCAGATGAAGAGCATGAGCTAAATTTGGGCTTYCTTCCATCAGTGGTTTTCCATTTTCAGTAAAGTACTGTGAAAACTAGGACCCTGTTTGAATCCTGCCTCAAACGACAAGGTGACATCTGTAGCAAAAAATGTCTTTTATCTGAATTCTAGTGTGAAACGTCATCTTTCTTCCTGTCTGAGAGCCAGGCCATTTTCCCACTGCTGCTGGATTCCTGTGATTTATTCTGGCCAGAGCTGAAACAATCTTGAAACACAAAGGTTGTCTGTGTCCTCCCTGCTTTAGGGCTCCTCATGAGACCCAGGGAGAAGACTCTTCAATGATTCCAAGTCATTACTGAGAGCTAGCTGAATGGTACAACCCTAATTTCCAAGTGATAATCAGGTCAAGCCCCATCTTTCTCAAAGACTGAATTAGAGTGCAGGCGCCACCACAAGAGCTGTGTTGCTCTGCTCCACAACCGAACACAGAAGTCCAGGCCGAAGTGCCTGAAAGCTATGGAAGAAGCATTTTTGATCAAAACTTGCAGAAATAATTGAATGAAACCCATCTGCACATCTTTAGAAGAAGGGTTTTGACGTAATTTTAACACTTACATCTAGAAAGCAGTTGTTAAAAAGGRAGCAAAAAACCAAACACCCCAAAATGCTGGGAGTGGGGGGGTTGCAATAAAAAAAAAAAAAAATACGCCAATGCCCCTTCGCACACACATGCACACACACATGCACATGTGCACATAGTTCCTAAACTGAGCTTTTCCCTAAAAGAATTTGCAGCGATTCCAGGGAGACCTCTTCACACAATGGGTGTCCAAGTGTTTGCTGCTGCTACGTATTCTTACTCTGAAGGTATTCAGATACCATCATGATTGGTTGTAATATAAAACCCTGAGACAGATGGAAGAGAGAGATACTGTAGTTACACAGGACATGGTTTGCTGAAGTGAAGCGTGGTTATTTGTTGTCTAAAAACATTATACTTGACCCAGTTTAATTAACTGTGGGTTGCGGTTCAACATTTGAAAATTGGTTACTTAGAAATTATACAGCTTTAAAAAAACCACTATAAACCAATCTTTTTTGTGGTCTGGTCCCAAAGTAGCAGCATAGATTAAGCCACTCAAACATGTGTACTCTATTTCCTTAAAGGCAGCAGTGCTGAAAATGCAGGTGGTTCAATGCTACAGTTTAACCAGAAGGTGTTATCTGTGTGTCACTTAGACCRAGAGAGCGAATGTCTCTCTAAAGCAGGTGGCATTTGAGCACGGTTTCATTCTTCATGGGTAAACTCTCCTTTCATGCCTACATGAGTGACTACATGAGTGTAGCTGTTGAAAGAAAGTGGTTATTTAGATCTTTATTTTATGAAACTCAACTTTAAATTTATTCTTATATAAAGCTTTAGATGACGGCTTTAGTTAACAAAGTGCTTTTGGAACACATCCTAATAAATGCAAGTGACTTCCACCATGTCCTGGYTCTGGCTGGGATAGGGTTAAATTTCTTCCTAGTGCTGTGTTTTGGATTTAGTATGAAAAGAATGTTGATAACACACCGATGTTTATAGTTGTTGCTAAGCAGCCTACTAGTCAAGGACTTTTCAGCTTCCCATGCTCTGCCAGGTGCACAAGAGGCTGGGACGAGCATAGCCAGGACAGCTGGCCCAGCTGGCCAACGGCATATTCCATACCATGTGACATCATGCTCAAGCATATGAATGGGAGGCGTGGTCCAGGAAGTAGCGATCACTGTTTGGACATTGCTCGGCGGGTGGTGAGCAATTGCTTTGTACATCACTCATTTTGTATATTCTATCATCATTATTATTATTATTATTGTTATTGTTATTATTATTATTTTCCCTTCCTTTGCTGTTCTATTAAACTGTCTTTATCTCAATCCACAAATTTTACTTTTTTTCCCCAATTCTCTCCCTGTCCCACTGTGTGGGGGGAGTGAGCAARCATCTGTGTGGTGTTTGGCTGCCTGCTGGGTTAAACCACTACACACCATGAGATCTGCCTGTGACTGGTCACAAGACACAACCCTATCAAGAAAAATCAGCATTGTCTGATCATTACCAATGTGAGTCAGATGTTAAATAACTCTACGTTTGAGCCATGCTGGCAATGATCAGAAGTTGTAAGCAGCAACAGGTTGTTTTGGTGGTCTTTGTTAAGGGTAGTAAAGAAAGAGTCACTTCATGAGCTACTTCCCTCTAAGTGGTCACATTAGAAGTCAGTCTTGGCTCTGAGGACTGGAAGGGTGTGGAAGGGGCCTCGGGATGTTTCTGAACCTGTTGCAGCCACACCAGTTGACTCTAACTGCTGATCAGCTCTTTTTGTTTCYGCACTGATTATCAGATAAAGGCCAGATTTCATAGCACCTGCTCCATTTCTTTCTCTAAGTCACAGGACCCTTGTTTCMAACACAGTTCATCACAGACTTTGTAGGCAACAGGGCCACATAATGCAGACAAGGAATCCATTTAGGAAGAATAAATGAGGCTAACTGCATAAGCATAAGAAGAACAACTGGGTCCACAGCCTGGCAGGATTGTTATTATTATCACTCAGATGTGTTTTCCCTCCAGGGATTTCCATTCCTGAATAGCAGAAAGGGTGGAAGCTAAGTCAGGCACTGGAAACTTTTGTGAATATTAGGCCAGTGCGTGTTTTAAAACATCACAGTTTCCTGAATCCATTTACCTGTGGACTCTGACTCAACAATTCACTATTCTTGGGATGGCAGCAAGTTCTGTCTGCATATCTACAAAAAGTCCTGAATTTTTACTTCTTTTTGGAGCAGTCTCGTATTTAATAATGCTCCCAAAACACACCTGTTCTGATCAACTGAATGGACCGGCTGAATGCTAAATGATATATTCTCTGTGGACTTACAGTACTTTCTACCATGGCTGGGCACTGATTTTTGAAATCAGAGTTCCTAAACTGGTGTATTTTTTCCAAAAGTTTAGAAAGCAGCAAGTGGCAATTGTATGTCCAGAATCTCATGTCAATTCTAAACACTGGCACGAGGAAAAAACATCTGGATCAGGGTGGAAGAAGCAACCTATTGATGGGGCAGACTGCAACAGAACAAGAAGGAAAATTCCCTAGTTGGCAGACATTTTAAAATCACTGAATTAATTTGGACTTATGTAATGGTAAACTTGAAAGACAGCAATTTTAAGTGCTTTTGAGAAATCAAATACAGTGTTTACCAGGAACTCCTAAACATATTTTATCGAAAAAAATGGAGTCTTAAATGTATATAATATTTATTGTTATATGGCTATTGCTAAAACATCCAAGCCTAGCTCATAATTCTCATGTTAGTCTGATGTAACTTTATGAGATAATTCTTATGAATTAAACTTGCCCTGAGACTTTAGCTCCATCATGGGGTTCTGGTCCAGTTTTATACAAGTTCAAGTATAAGCTCATTGAAGGACGTTCTGGTCCAGTTTTATACAAGTTTGAGTATAAGCTTATTGAAGGACGTTCAATGAGATGAAGAATCTCTGGGGATTTATTTTGTGGGGATGGGATTTGCTCCCCCAGAGAATAAGACCCTCTTCAGATCACCTCCGTTTCAGACTCCCTCTTGAAATCTTTGAAGGGTCAGGGAGAGTTTCTGAAAGAAACAGGGTCTACTTCTTGTTGGTCATGGTCAGGCCCATACATGAAAAGAGCAGGAAGAAATGGCAAGACCCTTTCGAACACATCAGACATCTCTGAAAATTTAAAACAGTTAGCTGYTGCCTGATATTTAGCACTTTCTCTAGATGCCATCACGTGTCACATATTTCTGAACCTTTAAATTTAGAAGAGTTGGTCAGTTGCTTCCCTAGGGTCACTATTTTATAGCTATAGACTAACCCTGTACCCTCCATTGAACCATTAAGTCTTCTTAGCCCTAGTTGTATTTTCCCTTTCCATAGCTACTAAAGAGAGAACATTATGAGCAAGAATGTCATATCTCTTATCTACCATAGGAAATGCAATTTGAAACCCCACTTCAAATGTGGGTGGAATGAGAAGCTTTTCTGTAAGTCTGCAGTAGACTAATAAAGCTCAGGAAAAAAGCTCTTTTAAGATAAGGTCCAAATGCAGTTTCAGGATACGAATCTCCTTAGTGAGATAAGACTGCAACCAAACACATACTGGTATTAGATCAAAAGTAACTGCTCACTCATTTCTGAAAGCTTAATTCTAATCACAGATGCATAAGACACTTTCCTGTGGGTCTCCCAACTGAAACAACAGAGAGTGAGGTGTGTTTGTAGTCAGCAGGTTTTGGAAGGTGTAGAACAGTGTACACCTCTGAATAATCTGATGTGAATAGCTGTCTTYGGCCATATTAAATAAACTCTAATTCGTAATAACTTGACCTCACAGCAACACTCAAGCACCACTTTGTTTTCATGTCCTCTCCATTTTTTATGGTATGTTAGCAAACCTAAAGCATGAGGCTCTCTGCACTTGTATTAGTTTCTATATCTATGCATGTTCTGTTTTCCTTTTTAGTCCCTACTAGGTGCATTTAACTATGATGCTATTTCGAAACTTTCATATGGTTTAGGAGCCCAAAATAGAAATGTTATTTCTTATCGCAAGAGAGCAATGCTTTGCAAAGGTGCAAAGATGGTAACTCTGCAGTTGTGGCTTTGTTATACAGAGCTTCTGGATGTGTAATTCACCTTCAAATGGGACAAGCCTTAAGATAAGGAGTAGAGTCTCCATTACAGCTCTTGGGGCCATTCCAGGACATGCAACACCTCAAACTTGTCTTGTGATGAGGGAACAGAGGGGGCATCCACTGACCCCTCACTGTGGGGGCCAAACCTGAATAGCTGCACAGATGCATCCCCCCTCCATGCCCCCACAACCACCTCCTTCTCCTTCCCACATCTCTGAGTGACAGCACTCCCCAAACTCAGCTCCCTCACCCACCAGCCCAGCTGTGCTGCTTGCAGGAACAGATGGCCTCCCTCCAGCACCCATTTTCCTTGAGTTCCTCACAAGTTACAGCCACCCAGTGGACACCCCTTGARTGATTAGTGCCACCATGAAAGCCATCTCTAAAATCAGAATCRTGCAAGTGAGCCGGTGGCCACAGGGGTAGAGACAGGGTGAGGGTATGATGGAGTCAGCTTGGCCTGGCTAAGACACACAGAAATAGATGGGCTAGGGATTTTGTCTTTTTTGTTAAATTTCTTTTAAAAATACTCTTAGTGTGCTGTGTTGTTTGTACATGTGGTTCTTACTGCAGGTGTGTGTATATATATATGTACATGTGTGTATGTATACACACACACACACACATATATCTATGACAAGACTGCTCAACTGCCAAGTTTTTAAATTTGATTTTATTGACAAAGATGGGGTTTGCCTTTTTTATAATGGTTTTGTCCTTTGGCAGCTTCTAGCAAGGACAAGGTAGAAACTGTTTAAGCAGGAGGTGTGGGCACAGTCCTTTCCAGCTGGTTGTAAGACTGTCAGAGGGCAAAAGCCTGAAATATTCCACATTGCCCTGAGAATTTATGTCAAGAAGAAAACCCATTTCTCATCACCTTCTCCTGGTTTTATGAAGCTGAACTTGGCTGCTCTTTCTCATGTGAATTTGGCTTGAATAGTATCAATCACCACACAGAGGTTTTGTTTTTCACTGTTTTCCTTTGCTCCCCTTCTACCTAGGTGCAGCACGTTTTTCTTGTGGTACCGCACCTGTAGAGGAATGAGATTTCACTCTGGACAATCTTGGCTGGTGTTGTTACACTTTCATTTGCCAGTGTGTTCATAACAAATATAACACTTCTGTTAGCTAACCCTTAAACTAAACCTATGACCATCTGTGTGCAATAAATAGCTTAACCAGGACACTTTCCACCTGACTGACTCTTGGTTGGAAGAAGCAATTTTAACCTTTTTCCCCCCTTCTTCCTTCAAATACCTCTCTTGAGAGCTTTTCCCCTCCCTCCCTCAGTGAGCCCAAGCAGGCTGCAGAGAGATGATTAACTTCTGCCTGCCAAAATATCAGGTAACTAATCACTAGTTCTTCAAAATTTCAGATCTGTTTACCTCAGAGGCCCTTCCTCTGGGGGTGCTGCAGCGACAGAGGGACAGCAAACCTTCCATGTCCCCTGCGGGAGCATGCACAGACCCATTTCTGACCAGCCGACTCGCACAGCAGGCTCCACGCCTGCACAGCCCATTGCACGCGTGCACTGCTGTTCTGCATGGGGATGATAAATGTTAGAATATAATATAATATAATATAATAGAATAGAATAGAATAGAATAGAATAGAATGGAATAATTTCAGTTGGAAGGGACCTACAGTGATCATCTAGTCCAACTGCCTGACCACTTCTGGACTGACCACACAAGGCTGTTAGTCCCTGTGTCGTGGGGCTGCAGCACATGCTGGGTGGAATGGGGAGGTCCTTCAGAGAAATGAGGATAAATGCAATGGATCTGCAGTGGCGCAGATCCCTCAGGCAGCTCAGTGCAGGGTAGRGGGGTTATAAGGGCTACTGGTTTGGAGACTACCATGCTGCACAAGGTCTGGTGAAGAAATTTCTCTCCCACCAGAGGATGTGGTCAGAGGTCCCTAGTCCCCAGTCCTGTTTTCCAAGGTAGAAATGACAAGAAGTTTTTGAACATTGAATAACTTAGTCTTTTCCATTGTCTTTAACAAAAAATCTTTTAATCTCTTATAATGCATTATAATGAATCCCAAGAATCTGTCCGAGTCAATGTCTGAAAACTCCCCTATGTATTTTTCTCTATGGCTGAATGGAAAATCAATATTAAGATTTCAGTTAGCTGAAAGTTGATTTCAGCTGGGGAAAATTTGCTGAAGCAAGAGGTCACCTCTGAAAGATGTTTTATATCATAGAAAGAAGAATTTTAGCAACATCTTAAAGATAAAAATGCCACACAAAATTTGCTCAACAGCAAAACCAAGGCTTTGCTCCCATACTTCGCTGTAAATTCTGCATATAACTCTATAACCATAGAGTCATAGAATTATTTAGGTTGGAAAAGACCCTTAAGACCRTCATGTCCAACCATTAACCTAACACTACAAAGTCCACCACTAAACCATGTCCCTAAGCACCATGTCTACACATCTTTTAAATACCTCCAGGGATGGTGACTCCACCACTTCCCTGGGCAGCCTGTTCCAATGCTTCACCGAAAGGGCAGCCTTTCGGTGAAGACATTTTTCCTAATGTCCAATCTAAACCTCCCCTGGCGCAACTTGAGGCCGTTTCCTCTCGTCCTATCGCTTGTTACTTGGGAGAAGAGACCAACACCCACCTCACTACAACCTCCTTTCAGGTAGTTGTACAAAGCGATAAGGTCTCCCCTCAGTCTCCTTTTCTCTAGGCTAAACAACCCCACTTCCCTCAGCCCCTCCCCATTGGACTTGTTCTCTAGACCCTTCACCAGCTTCGCTGCCCTTCTTTGGACGCACTCCGGCACCTCCATGTCTTTCTTGTGAGGGGCCTAAAACTGAACACAGTATTCGAGGTAGTTATGATAACCTTTAATTAGATGACAGCCCATTTTAATCTTCTTACCCACAGGACTGCAGGTCAAGTGGGGCAGAGGAAGGGTGATGTGCAGAGGAAGACTCTGAGTTGCGTAGTGGACACTCCTGTTTGTAAGATCTCTCCCTCCCTTGTGATGGAAGTTGGAAAATGTGCAGTACATGGACAAAAAAGGATTTCAGAAAGAGAAAGAGCCTGATTTAGACCATAGCACACTACCCTTAAGAGATATCCCTACCAGAGAGGTCCATTTGGATGGCAGAAAAGCAGCAGAGAGCTCTACAAATAGCGGTGAACTCTGGGCTGTTCTTTTAGCAGAGCTTTCTCTTTTATTGTCCATAAAGAGCATTCACAAGCAACAATGCAGTGGAGCACAGTGATTTCACAGATTCATAGAAGATAAAGCTTTGTAGGTTCCAAGCAACACAGAAACACCAAGAAAGCCACAAGTTACTAATAAAAAGATAGTAGGAGGTAAATTACAAATTATAGCTGTAACCACAGATATTAGATAATTACATTGAAACAAAGGTATTCTAGAATTTGTGTCAGATGTACCAAGTGAGATTGACTTCATTTTCTGTTTTCAATGAAATGCAATATGAATAAGGAAAGCATGAATCAGTGAAGCTCTACATTCTCAAATTATTTTTCAGGTTGCAAATTTTATAACAGTTTACCAACTTTCTAATATTTTTAACTCATCATCATACTCAGTTACCATTAATGCTATAAAAAACAGTAATCTAATTTTTTCCTTAAAGGAAACAGGTTAATATATATAATCTACATAACCTATATAATCTACATAATCTATATAATCTGTATATAAACTATGTAGATTAATCTAAACCAAGTAAGGACATTTTTCAAACTAAAGAAAAATCAGTCCTCCTTCCTCCTATAATGTTCTATGTTTGGTCAAATGATTGTGCTATTTCACTGCTTTTGGGACAGGAAAACTTGCTTCCCAAAGTCTGTTTAGCAGGATAGGACGTTCTCCATCTAGTACAGGGTCTATGCACCACTTGTTATGCTGTGTCTGGTAACTTGGGTTCGGCAAAATATAGTAACTGTGTTTTCAACAAATGGAAAACTTCCCAATTTCTTAAATGACAAATGCAAATGTGCCTTTTCTATTTACTGTTCCTATTCCCAGTGCCTCTGTGTGTGTGTTTCCAGCTCCCCAGTGGGCACAGCTGCCTGGCTTGCAATAAATACCTTGATGCTGCTCTGGCTACACCTGGCTCTGAGTTTCTCAGCAATGAAAGCAAACATTGAAGTTGGTCATCCTGAGGAGGACTGCTGCTGCCATGGCACACAGAGGGGTTGGGACAGGAGGAAGCTTGCACCGAAAGCAGCAAAGAGGGAAGACCCTTGAGTGCAAGGTGTCAGTAATGATTCACATCACTGTTGTGTCCATACACCTGGTTCGAACAGTTTTCTTCAACATCCTACAACTCTGCAAAAGACTCAGGTTTTCTGTTTACTTCATTAAAATGTGATCTAAGGTTGACCCAGTCTTACCCCTTAGGAAGACCTGAAAATCCCGTATTTACTTTAAACAAGAAGGCTATGCTGTGCATCTTTATGGCTTAGTAGGTCTTACTTTGTTTTAATATGACAGATCATGACTCTTTTTCTGATGTCTTGAAAGAAAAAACTTTATCATTAAGCCTGAAAGAGTTTTGCATTTTTAACCCACACCTATTTCCATTGAAATTACTGACTTTCTTTTTGTCATGTGCCTTTATTTGTGATACATAATTAGGGTTTTTTTTTCTTGTTTTGCTTGTTATTATTTATATATGCAAAGGAATGAAGGGAGGAAATAAAAATGGTATCACAAATGAATATTCCACAATCCAGGTTAGTCTGTCAAATAGCAAGGAAGCTTATGATGAAAACATCTCAAGGGATGTGCCTTTCCTCTTTAAATGCAATACACTGTGCATCTCTCTTTCATTTAATGTGGATTACAATCTAAAAGACAGCAGCAGTTGGCCATCATCACTAGATCACAGCAGACACATGCACTGATCTTTCTGAACTAATTTTCTTCTCACACCCAAATGGGTCTGTCGTGAAAAGGATGAAAAAAAATGATTGTGCAGAAATTTGAACAGTGAATTGTAATAGGAAGCTTTGCAAACTGAGATCAGATGTCAGGATGCTTGCAAGTTAAAAAGTGCTTTTGTCCCCTCTTAATATTGACAGCATGGAACATAGTCCGAGTTCACTTCTTGTACAGCTCTTTTCCCATACAATCATTCCCTACCTGGAAAAAGGGAAACATCACACCCATTTTTTAAAAGGGTAGAAAGGAGGACCCTGGGAAATACTAAACAGTCAGCCTGACCTCTGTGCCCAGTAAGATCATGGAACAGATCCTCCTGGAAGATATGTCAAGGCATATGGGTGGCAGGGAGGTGATTAGAGACAGCCAACATGGCTTCACCAAGGGCAAATCATACCTGACTGTTGTGGCCTCCTATGATGGAGTGACTGCGTCCGCGGACAAGGAAGGAGCTACTGATGTCATCTACGTGGACTTCTGTAAAGCCTTTGACATAGTCCCACACAACATTCTTGCCACCAAACTGGAGAAATATAGGTCTGGGGGACGGACTATTTGATGGATGAGGAATCATCTGGATGGCTGCATGCAAAGCGTTGCAGTCAAAGGCTCAGTATCCAAATGGAGATCAACAACCAGTGGTGTCCCTCAGGGGTCCATAGTGGGACCGCTACTGTTCAGTATCTTTATTAATGACAGAGAGAGTGGGATTGAGTGCACCCTCAGCAAGTTTGCAGATGACACCAAGCTGAGTGGCAGAGTTGATACACTAGAGGGAAGGGATGCCATCCGGAGGGACCTTGACAGGCTTGAGGAGAGGGCCCACGTGAACCTCGTGAAGTTCAACAAGGCCAAGTGCGAGGTCTTGCACCTGGCTCGGGGTATCAGTACAGACTGGGGGAAGAATACATTGAGAGCAGCCCTGCAAAGAAGGGCTTGGAGATACTGGTGGATAAAAAACTGGGCATGAGCCTGCAGCTGAGAAAGCCAATCATACCCTGGGCTGCACAAGAAGGAGCAACTCCAGCGGGTCGAGGGAAGTGGTTCTCCCCCTCTACATTGCTGTCATGAGGCTCCACCTGGAGTACTGTGTCCAGCTCTGGGGCCTTCAGCACAGGACAGACATGGACCAGTTTGAGCAGGTCCAGAGGAGGGCTGCAAAAATGGTCCGAGGGGCTGGGACACCTCTCCTATGAAGAAAGGCTGAGAGAACTGGGATTGTTCAGCCTGCAGAAGAGAACGGTCCAGGGAGACCTTTCAATATATAAAGGGGACTTATGAGAAAGACAGAGAAAGACTTTTTACCA